>JAWWEM010027823.1:37196-53646 GCA_035582935.1 Ormyrus thymus | reverse complement strand
TAATTGTTTAGTTAAGAAAAAAAGCTTTGCCGAGCGATGAGTTAGTCAGAAATGACAAAATTTCTATTAGGAATTGAGGTGCAGCATTTAAATTTTTCTTCTCGCGGGTTTTGGCCTAATTTAAAAAAAATCAGCATCATCAATTGACACGTCGAAGTAAAGTATCATTGCATAACTTGGGTGCCAGTCACGCGAAGGTTCTTCACTCCGCGTTTTCAACGACTCGCTTTGATAAGAAGCGCAAAGCTAGCGATTGTAAAGTAAACGAACTAAAAATCTTAATGTCCGACACGGACACATTGACTAAATCACAATACTTATGATCGACACGACAGAAGCTATTAAATTTTCATCAGCATACACTTGTCAGTCCCACTTGCCGTCGTGCGACACTTGTAATAAACGAATTAAAGTGCATGAATTGACAACGCCAGCCAACGTGCTTTCGAGGAAATGCCGCTGAATGTCGTTGCGAAACTTTATACTAATGTCTCCGGCAGAAATTTAATAACTGCGCAATTCCATGCAGATTTGTTTCCGCGTAAAAAGGCAAAATTCTAATATTCCTAAAATGCCCGTTTCCTCAAATATTTATTCCCAGCTTTATTGCGTATCGATCAGTTGTCGCTATTACACTACGTAATAAAGTATAGTGCCCGCGCCGATTGCGTAACCTGTAAACTACTTGCGCGTTGTTGTGCGCGAGATTCGCTATGTATCGCGAGAATAAGCCTCGAAAAACCGGCCAGGAAGTGAATTTTGAAAAAACTGCTTTAACTAGGATTTGATGATTATTGTGGGGTAAGTTGAAATAATTGCGTTTAGCTTTTAATTAATGCCTTCTAAGCGAATTGAGAGAATTTTAGCGCAAATGTGACTCGTGTTATCTGTAATGAAAATAGATGTACAGGGAAAAGTAGCGGTGACAGTGCAGGACAGATAAACGCGACAAAAAGGAAACCAAAAGTGCGTCAATATAAAAATAAGATATTTTATTATCGTGAATTCTAGGAACATTTAGTTAGAAAATCATCAAAATGTTTCAAGCAACGTAAATGTTATTTAATGTCTTTTTTTTTACTAATTTATCATAAAAATTTTTAAATGTAAATTGGTCGTATAATCTCATTTCGTAAGATATAAAGCTGAAATAAAATTTTTTGCTCTGTACATTTCATTGAATCATTTTATGCAAATCCGACCAGAATCTGCATATTTAGAGACCTTTCGTCCGGAATTCCGTGAGAAACTTGAAAGTAAAGCGACTTTTGAAACAGCATTTACATCCGACGGTTTTCAAAGACCGAACTTTTCAAATTCGTGTACCTTTAAAATAAGGTCACTCGACTCTCTTCTCCATAATCAACTCTACCCGATATTTTTTATAAAGAGTGATAAAGCCCAAACATAACAATAAAGTCGACGGCGAGCTTCGCATTTCACAAATCATTCACGCTCAACTTTCCGTATTTCAGACACAAATTAATTATCATCTTCCGAACAACCTCGCGGCGAAACAGCTAAGCGAGCCAGAATGCAGGCAAACGGAAGGAAAACAATTGCGTGCAAACGTGCCGCGCTATCTAACGCAGACTGCCTGCACGTGTTTGGCCGTGCAAAACGTGATGTGGCGCGGTTTTATTTTCCAATTTAAATCCGAATTTCCGTTACGGCTGCGTTACACATATTATTCTATCGGGATTGCTCATTATAATATATTTTATTTTTCAATTGAACACGAGGTTTTGTAGGTAATAGGTAAGATGACGGCGATCTACGTAAATCCGAAAAACGTTCCGGCTAAAATTCTTCGCGTACAAAAAGCAGTATTTCTTCTTTACTCCGACTTGCAAAGAAGTATTTAATGAATCGGATGGCGTGAAACTGTCTACTAAAACTTCGGTGTACTCGCGCGGAGGCTTAATATAGTTCACGATGGATTCTATTTTAAAATTGCCGAAGCGTTAAGCCGAGCTTTTAAAAGAGGGAAGCGCGCGGAGCGAAAGAAAAGACTTGATTTATGTTCTTTTACACACCTGAATGTTCTGTTGCGCTCTGCTTTATATTTATAGAATCCGTCGTGAATGAGTGCTTTTATCGTCTTTTTTTTTCGTTTTTAAAGAATTGTGAGCTTTCATTTTTGGTGGTTTGTATTTCGTTTGGATTGCATAGAATAATTTATGTCTGTTTTCTTTTGTTACTTTTGAAGAAAGGCGACAAATTTCGGTTGAGATTCGTGTGGATGAGCTTCGTCTACACAATTTGGAGAAGTTCAATACATTTTTTAATAAAATTCTATAAAGGCAGAGTTCAACGTTTTTTTAACGAACCAACGTAACGATCGTGACTTAAGAGGTTTATTTTTAGGAGTCCCCGATTTAAGGCAACATATTTATGGAATATGAATCTGATTCTTACAGAATCCTGATTTAAACAAAATAAACAAACAAAATCAAAAAGCTGTGTTTTACATAAAAAATTGAGACGCATTGCTAATAATTAATCAAGGAAAATGAAGTACGTATCACACTTCGAATTCCAGTGCCAATCGTTAACATGACAGGCTTCAATAATTCTAGCAGCCAACGAAGATCTTTCACGAAGAACAAGAAAACTAGAAGCTGAAATCTTTCGAATTCAGTTTGGGGATACTTCGAGGCCCCTCTTACCCGCAATTAGATGCGCGGTAAAAGGTCTTGCAAGCACGCAGCTTATAAGGAGGCTCATACAGTTCTGAAACTACTGCGTGGCTTAAGGCGCTTTGATCATTGTCTGCCCGAAGTCTGCGTAGATTATTGAATAGCACTTCGGTATATTGAAATTTTTGATAACGAATGTCCTAAATCAATTTTTTTTTAGTTTCAAAAGCCGACGTGCCGATAGATATTTTGAAACTGTGATCTTTGCCGATTAGAGGTGTTTTATGGTTTTCGTGGAGGTTCCTGGAGCAGTAAAAGAGTACACGTTAATAGAGTGCCGAAGATAAAATTTTATTTTATAGTTTAAATTTGCATCTTTACTTTAAGTGAAAATGTACCTGATGTAATTGTAACTTTTTAAGAGCACTTTGAATATGTAAATTTGGAATATAAATAAAGGGGGTTTAATTTAGGACCTATAAAATTTAAGTATAAGAGACTTGGATAATCGTGATATTCTGCATAACTTCTCATGGAAAATATCTACCTTAATTTCGTAATACTAATTTCAATTTTGTAAATTTTTATGCAACTATTTTCATGTTTAGTATTTTCTCTCCAAATGAATTGAATTTTTTAAATATCAAAATAGAATTACAAATGAGGAGTGATCAAAATGGATTATAAAGAATTACAGGTTCGGGTGGATTCATGATTATGCTAATGAACATAAACCAACTGGATGCCACATTAATATTACATACTGACATTTTAACGCTAAATTTTAAAGGAAAGTTAACGAACGCATATTTAAAAATTTTCCAGGCTTGATTATGAGCATCGCTTGTCCTCGAGCATTTTTCTCATTGTGCCAGTTTCCTGAATATCCACGTTACAAAATTTTTTTGGAATTTCCAATAAATTTTTCCTTTAAACTTCATTTTATTTAATTCTTCTTTAATATTATTAGCTGAATGTAAATGTGTAACAAGCTAGAAATTTCGAAACATTTGATTTAAATATTTGATTTATGTTATTATGAAAGAAATGTTTAGGTATTCATAAAAACTGAGGGTGATGACCTTTTTAATGTATTGAAAGACTTATATAAGTAAAAGGTTGTTAAATCTAGTAAAGAATACATTACGTAATTGTGAATTGCGCATTGGAATTGTAGTTAATACAAAGGTCACGTTTACTTATTTTGATTTAAAGTTAATTAATTAATAAAGATAGCTAATTGCTCATTCAGTTATGTAATGAGTAAAAAGTTGCAATTAATTCCTTTTACTTTCTAGACTGCAGTTTGCGGAATAAAAAAATTTTAATAGCATTTAAATCAAGTAAAATATTAATGCACGAATTGCAAAATCTTTTGGCTATTATGTAAATCAAGAATTTTTTTCTATCTCCAGAAATTTCTAAAGCAAACGAAAGCAGAATTTTTGGAACTAAATTTGAATACACAAAGAATATTTAAATTGATTCATGGTATTAGCTTTTGTTGTTATGACCTTCATATTCAAATTTGAAAATAAAAAGTTAACTGGAGGAAGTTGGTATAGAATTTTGGAAGTTAGTCTGCAAATACCAAGTTCTAAAAACTTACGTACAATTACCATTGAAATATTATTCCCCGTTGCCTAAAAACAAGAAACTAAAAATTCCTAGCACCCCCAAATGTGATAAATGCGATTTCTAACTCGTGCGGGCCCAGCTTTATTCATTTTGTAATCAATCGCACTCGGCTGGACGTTTTACTCTTATTTTTCTCAGATTTAACGCATTCAATAACCGAACGACTCGCGAGTCACCGAAACTCCCTCGGTAAACAATTCCTCAATTATCGGCAAAAATGTTACGAGCGGCCGCAAGCGGAAAAAATGAATTCCCGCGGCTTATCGGACACGCGCCGGAGCCGCTCCGACGATACGAGCCCTTGGCTCTGTTTACGTTTCTCCTCTCTCCTTTTGCTCGGCGAGTCTCCCCGCGAGTCTCCTCGCTCGAGATTTCGAGCCGGCGCCGTTTAAAATAGCCGGCTTCCTTTTTTATTCTTCGCTTCGTGCGCATTTGAATTTTAAATACGGACGCGCGCGATACGTCGCTCTTTTTGTGTGGAATGCCTGAATTTCTTTGGCGACGCTTTTTTTGGGAGAGGAAAGAGGGGAGCTCGCCGGGTGTTTTCGGTTGCGACGCTATGCGTCAATGGAGAAAATTGTACAAATCTTTTGACAGTTTGTAACGATCGTGGAGACTTTTGTCTTGTGCGCTGACGTAATTATAATCTTTCGAACTTCTTATCTTTATGTGTTTGTTTATAATCAGGTGAAATAATATACGACACTGTGAATATATAACGATTTCATTGAAATGATCTTTCTTGAACTAAACTAAAGAAATTTAGGAAGGCTTTCTTTTTGCAAAATAATATCGCCTCAATAAGAAAATAAAGCATATTTCAAGAAAAGCCTTACTATTCTTTATTAATACTAAAACTAATGAGTCAAACCAAACAAATATATTGTGAAATAAGTTTGACAATTACTTCGATGTCATTTAAAAATAAATCTATCGACAAACTTTAAAACTTAAACGACGAAATATATCAGAAAAAACATTTAAAATCCGCTCCATATGTTCTCTGAAACTTGACAAAACGACCAGAAAACAAGCCTGCGTTCAAAATCTCTCTCCAACCGATAAGCAGTCCGAGCAAGTGTTTATTTACCCCGATCACCCGCGATCCGGTAAACTTTCCCACCAAAACTTCCCCAAACCCCTCCCGAGCCGCCGACAAAAGCTCGAAGAGAGAAAAAAGCAACGAGAAAACTCACAGCATCGTCCACCACCGGGTGAGTAGTATCGCTGACGACGGTCGGCATCTTCCAAAAGTCCTCCCCAATCGAGCTGACCGCGCACTGAGGCTATATACCGTACACTCCCGAAAGCTCGCAGCGAAGACCAGGTTCGAGTGTCGCGCGCGATCGAAGGCGTCTGATCGGGGGCCTCTCCGAGCGGCTCGCGGCCGCGGAGATCGAGCCGCGAGCGATACTCGGTGGGGAGAGGAGAGAGAAAACTCGTCCGCCCGGAGAAATGCCTGCCGCGTGATATACGAATTCGCCGCCGATCGCGGATGTGCCGCAACCGGATTCGAGAGAGGCTGGAATGCCTTGGGGGGAGAGAAAGGGTTCGCTTGTCTCGAGGTAAGCGCACGGTTTTTTTTTCCGAAATGGTGCGACTGGTTTCTTTGTTCGCTTTTGTTGGTTTGGAAGAAAAAATTTCTGAAATTATAATTCATTTGTATGAATATTGTCTAATCGAGTTTTTTTTATTTTCAAGTTGATAGTTTAGGAGTTTCATTTTATATTTTGTTAAGCTTAATGCGCTTCTTTAAATTATTTTTAATTTTAATGTTAGAAGAAATGATAAAGTTTCAGTATTTAATTATGAAAAATGAATCGCATTTCAAAAATAAAGTAATCTTTAAAAAAGTTTTTTTGATTAACGCCATAAAGCCTTCTTTATTAATTCAGTTCTATCAAGACATTTAAAATTTAAAAGTCATCGTAAAAAAAGAAGATAGTATTAGTAATTACCTTCATAATGAAAAATTTTATCACAAAACTGTTCTTTATCTAATTGCCATAATAATATAAAGATAGTCGTGTCTATCTTTACAAGTTGAGCGGCAAAAATCGAAATGTTCATTCATTGCTGCAAAATTAAAAACAAACATTTTTTAAGCGAAAACTTATTTTCCAGCTACTTTTTATCGCTTTAACAGCAAGATTTAACTATCAGGTACAAGCAATGACGTAAGTCTCTTGACGTAAATTTAATTAAGGGACAAATTTTTTTTTCTTGATACATTTTTTATTCTAGTTATGTCACATCCTTCGGTCTGAGTATTAGCAACTTAAATTAATAATAATTGTTCTCTGCGCGTTTTATAATATTGTAGGATTATTTTTGTGAGGAATGCGTTTCCCCTGGTAGAATTTTTAATCTATAAAGTGGCCATAAAAAATGGCCAGTTTTCCGGTCATACTGAAACGTTTTTTGAAACGGTTATCGACCATTTTTTAGTTTGAACATAACCTCACATATTTTTATTACACTTCAGTCTCTCTTTAGATGAAGTGAGAATATTATGCAATTATAAATTAGTAACAAATATTAATATTTACTTAAAATTTAAGGATTTCCTTTTTTTGTCTTAATTTAAATTGAATTGAAAATATGTATTTCAATTGCAATAAAAAAAAATTTAATATATTAAAGTTAACATTTTAGTTAATCACAGCAAAATAGTACAATTAATAATAAAGCGAGCGATTTCTTTGTCCCGATATTCTCTATTTCACTCAAAACAAACATCTTTGATTTGTTATTATCAGTTCAAGGTTCATTTCTCCATGTTCCATTTAATTATCAGCCCTTGCCTCAGTTTGTACGCCATTAACTTTAAACGCTCTACTTCTACTTCTGTTAATCTTGTTATTTTTCTGATAAGCATTACTTTTTACAAATTTTCTCATGTACGTCTACAAGTTTTGTAAAAGAAGGCACGCCGAAAGTCTCTCGCTTCCGTTGGTGGTACCTAAAGATTTAGTAGGCTCAAAAAGAATTTCCGAAACGTTCTCCGACAACGAAGCGAAGAAAAAAAAAGCAAAGATACGGTGCACACATTTATATCCGCGGAGCGCAAAGAATTCATATATCCGAGCGGTTTCGAAATAATCTTTACGACGCCTTATGGGTCGCGAGACTCGCTGTTAATTTGTATTGTAAAATGAAACGCGTTCAATTGCTCGCAAGTCCGTTGTGGTAAAACGATATTGCGGGTTTCTTGGGATTATAAACGTGCCATGTGCAATTTTATCAAGCCGCATTCATAAAGACATAAACTAATAGTTTTTTAAATTATCAAAGATGATTTAGTATTTTACGCTTTTAAAATTGTAAGTTTTTATTGCTGTCTTATGTAACATTTATTTCGTATTTTTATTTTTTTCTCAAAGAACAATATTATATAGATGCAGAATGTTGGTAAAATATTTTTTATTTTATAAGAAAATAAGTACCCACGAGCTTATTTAAAGAATAGTTAATTGGCATGCAGTTTACATGCGTTTAAGCGAGTCTCAACCAACATTGAGTTTCAACAATTCCAATTCTAATTTAAAGTGCAACCAACCTAAATCTACAACCAGACACTACCATCCTGCAAATCTCGCTTCTCCGTCAGCGTAAAAACGAACGACCGGCACAGAAAAATTTTATTACCCGACCGTCCGCTCCACCCGTACCTTCGAAGAGCGACACCCCTGACGC
The DNA here is from genome assembly GCA_035582935.1 of Ormyrus thymus. Classification (NCBI taxonomy): domain Eukaryota; kingdom Metazoa; phylum Arthropoda; class Insecta; order Hymenoptera; family Ormyridae; genus Ormyrus; species Ormyrus thymus. The sequence continues at coordinate 45,673 of JAWWEM010027823.1, read as the reverse complement.
AACCGGAGCTCGCTCGTTGCAAAAAATTGCCTTCCCCCGATGACCGAATTCGATTATCGGCGGTTGCGCGACAGCGAGCCCTGGCAGCTGGAGGCGGTCGCGCCGCCGCCTCGAAATAAACGCACGTGCGGGTTCGGGGGCATTCGGGTGGGTGGAACTCGCGGTGGAAGCGAGGCTTCGTCGCGGAGGTGTTGCGCACGAGTCGATTCGGGTGAAAGGAGGCAGCTCGGCTATTTCTCGCTAGTTTTTCGAGGGAGAAGTTTGGCGTGATTCGGATTTGGTGGCTGTTAAACGGGAAACGGACGTGGATTGTAGTTCAGGCTTCGAGCGTTGTTTATGTTCATCGACATTCGAAGCTAATGCATTTTCCTTTGTAATAAATGACCGCCTGCTGTTAAGTGCTTTTGATAATTTGGTTTTAGTTATTTCGAATAATTATGAAATAAATGTATTTAATTGTGATATAATACAGCTTTTAACGCAAAAATAACGTTAAAAATTTTAACCGGCCTATCGATCAAAAGTAATTTGTTTTTATTTTATTTCAATACTAAAACCGTCTATTACCCGTTTTTGAAATTATCTTAAAATGGAAAATTAAAAGAAAAATTGCCGAGCCAACCCGCGCTAATACCAAATTAAACCCTCCCAGAATTTCTCTTCACGCGAGCCTCCTCTCATCCCTCGAAAAGCCTCATTACGAACCCAACTCCAATATCCACGCCTCCTCGGCAGAGTATAACGAAGCCTTCAATTTCCTTCCGACAATAACGGGGCATCGCTAATTCTCGGTAACCCCCCGGGCCGCCTAATGCAGAGTCGGAAAATACCCTCCCCCCCCCCTCATTCCCGTCTAAAGAGACCGTCGCCGGTTCAAAGTCACGGGTGCGAAGTTCGCCGGGGAACGCCGCCGCGACCTTGAACTCGGCGCGACGCGCGATCGATCTGAATCCCGATGCAGCGCCAGGCTGGAGCCACCCCCGACTGGGGCGGCGGCGCCGCATGTCCGAGTGTGGCTCTTGCGGACGGGAACGGATTTGGGATTTTCATCGGGACGACATCGGACGGCTGATGGAGATTCGGAAGGTGGATTTGAGACGGTCGTATTTGGTGGCTGATGATTTTGGACGGGAATGACAGTTTTGAGGTTAAGTGACATTATTTCAGATTTTATAGAGTCAAATGGATTATTTTTTGATACTTTAATGCGATTATGTGCAAATGAGTATAGACACTGTTTGAAATTGTTATATTACTTTTAAAAATTTTTCTAATCTGCTAGAATTGAGTTTCTTATTGTTAGCAATAAAAGAAAGTGTTAAAGAAAGATTAAAGCCTCAATAAAACAAGAAAATTTCAACAAATTTTAGTATAACACGAAAGGCCTGAAAATATTTGTACCTCCAATTTCAAAGAATATTTATCTCCATCTATATATGTATGTTTTTACAGTTCGGAATAACTACTTTGCTATAAGTCTGCGAAAATAGACCATTTACCAGATCTATAGGTAATAGAACAAATCCATATTTCTTAATTGCATCTTTCAATCAATATTGTTAGAGTAGCTTTAAATTTCCATTTCCAATTGCCAGCTAATTCATTTTCCACTGTTTTCGTAGCAAATTAACCCATTAATCTCTGTAAAAAAGTTACTCTCTCTCTCTCGGACAAGATTTTCGTTAAAATTGTTTTAACATTCAAATGACCTTTACCTTCCCATTTAACTAGAACCAAAACTATTAAAAAAACAAATTTACTCAAAAACCAAATTAATGCCGTCTCATTAAAACAGAATACCTCCAAAATGCAATGCCCAACGTAAAACATCTAACCCAATCAATCCAACTCGGCAAGGTGTGTTTTATACACATAAGAATCCTACACGTAAACATTGCACACAATTTAACATTGGTGAAATTTATATATAGATATATTGGGCCATGCTAAATTGTGTACAATGTTTACGTGTACGATTCTTACGTGTATAAAACGCACCTTACCTCCAACTCCATTCAATCGCTCAGCGGCGCTTTATTCCGCGCGATCGCGCCAATTAAAATCAATCCCCGCCGCGTGCAAAAGATCCGCCTCGGATTTCGCACCCGGCGCGTGAACGGCCTCTTACCTGTGACGTCACGGCTAAACTTGACCCCTCGGCAACAGCTGGGGCGGTCCCCCCGCCGCCCCCGTCCTCGTCCGACGACTGCGCCTGCAGCATCTGCTCGCGCGCGCAGCACTTGCAGAGCCTGCCGAGGAGCGAGCCTCGCTTCTTCTTCATGGCTGCTCGCGGACTTGGCAGGAGCGACGATCCGTCCGGCTCGGCACCCGGGGCTGCACTTGGAGGAGAGCTCGGAGCCAGGGGGGGTCGAAGTTCAGGGGCGCGCGCGCCAGCGCAGGAAGGACAAGGCGGCCGCCGCGGGGCTTTATGTAGGGGACGGAAGCGCGCACCGGCGCACCCACGGACTGCAGCGCGGACTGGGAGGACGGGGATTAGAGGTTGAGCCTTTCGCGAGAGAGAGAGAGAGAGAGAGAGAGAGAGAGGGAGGTTTATGCTCGCGGGTTTTTTAGATCGGCTGGTAACCGTCGTAAACGGATTTAGATAAGGGCGTTCGGTGGGGGGGGAGACGTTTTTTAGAAGGCGAAACTGATTCGGTTATTGTAATTTTGAGGAACGGGGAGGCAGATCGAGCGGTGTGACAAACATTACTGTGGTTGAGTATAAATACAGTCATTTTTAATAGAAACTCTTTCTCCGCGTGCGTCTATGAAGATTTAAACGTCATCGAATTGAATTTACAGTTCTCTATTCAGTGTAATTTCCGGTTATAAGGTTTATAAATTTATAAAGAAGCTTTTTCTTTGTAATGGAAATACATAATTTGCAAAATACCCAACATTTTTCATGACTATTGATCCATGCAGTAAAGTATCTGTAAATGACATACCTCACTTGCACGTGCTGTTTTTTAAGAAATTACTCGTGCCGATATATCTACCTACGTATGCTTCAGTGCAAGTTCTAATTTTATTTTGCTGTAAACGCTACATTTGTTAGCACAATTTTTTCAGAATATTATTTTGAATTTCAATATAACTGCTGTAATTGAAAGCTATTTATGAATTCGAAAATTAAAAAATTCGGAAAATATTTATCGACTTTTACATAACTCTTCCAGAAAATCCTTGTACATCCATCGTTTCAATCGAAAACAATACTTTGCTGCTCTCTTCGCAAATGCGAAAATTTAATAAAATTTAATTCAACGTTCAATCGAAAAGAATAACGCCGCGGAACACGTGCTCCGCAGATAAATTCTTCTCGTATTCCCAACACTCGTCCAAGACAGCCAGTCGGAATAAAATTACCGCTCTTTGTAAGCGTATCAATTAAAAAATAATTGTGTAAAGGAAACCCATCCAGACAAGTGACAAACGACCTCACCCGGAGCAGAGGGAAAATTAATTCAATCGCGCGAAACGATCCGCGAGCGCGCGAGATCTAATTAAGCTCAATACGCGCAATACGCAGCCGCCTTATCCGATGGAAGTGCGGAATATACGTATCCGATCGGCGACATGAAAGCCCGTCGCGCGAGCTAAGGAATGAGGCAACCGTCGCGTGCATTTCTGGGTTTACTACGACGCGCCGAGAGAGGCGCCTCCGACGCGTAAGAATGAAAAAGAAAAAAAAAAACCCGGGAGACGGAACTCGGCGACGAAGTCGGATTTGACTCATCGGCCTTGGGGGTTCGACGTCTAGCCTGGCGTTCGATCGCCAAGAGTGACCGGCGCACGCTCTGCCAAAGTGCAGCGAGCGCAGCCGACCGCCTGCTAGGACCTTTAGCGCGATCGGCTGGTTTGTCGGAAGCTACCGAGCTTCGCGTAGCTTGGCAGCTTCGTAAATTAGATTACGATGGCTGCGCGAGCTGTACGTCGAGTACGGATATGTATGTATCTGTTGAAAATTCCTGACAATAAATTGTTTCACAGCGCGTGCGATTTATGAGCTAAAATAATGTAATGTATGGCTAAAATAAAATCTGCACTGAACGTAATAATAACCTCGTGACAATTGTAATTTTTTTATCAAATTAACAAACGATTAAGAAAAAATTCTGATATTCTGAATGACAAATCATTAAGGAAATCATTCCGCGCGACATCAAAGAAGGATTCACTCGAAATCAGCTGATATCAAACTGGAATGAGGTCGAGCGTCGTGCTTCTGGACCCCGAGAGGCCACGATAAATTTCGAGCGAGCCAATGACGCAGATCGCGTCTCTTGTTCCCCCCGAAGAAAGTTTAATTGCGAGCGATAGCCAGCAGCTGCGATCATGAATGAATCCATGCCGTTTCGTTCTGTATCGTCGTTTCATTGTTTTGCTGCTTTCTTGTATATACGGACCTTCTGCACAATTTGCTTTTATTTCGGGCGTATTTTACGTTTGCGATTAAAATTCAGAATTTTCTCCAACAATTTCGTACGCAGAAAAATAATATTTTTAAATGTTTTCTCCTTAATTTTACATCGATAGAAATTGGATGGTCATTTTCGCTTTTTAACGGATTACCTTCGTTCTCTTACTTTTTCAAGCCCGACATTTCGGCAATCTTTGGTATATTTATACACCATTCGATTAATTTTTTTTTGTCAACCAAACCCTGATGTGCCTCCTCGCGCGATTAAATCGCTTTCGCAATCGAAGCTTGCAAGCCCGCTGCGCACCTCATTGTCACCTACACGAGTGCATTATAACCTTTCTAACAGGCTCGCGTGCGCTCGTTTATGCGTTATTTAATTAGCAAATTTATCAAGGTTCACGTCGCAGCTCGCCTAGTTCGTCCTAATTGATAAAACCAATGAAAATTCATAAAGAAAAAAAAAAAAAAAACGCGCGTTCAATTGCTCGGATGAGAATTGTTTGCTTGCCGAATTGAAATTATCTGAAGCGTAAAATTCTATAGAATAAAATAAAATCCTTCAACGCAAAAGTCCTGAAACATTATTCTAAATAAGCTGCAGGCTATTATTAATTATTATCTCAGCACATATAGGCTATTCGCTATAGGTGCCCTACACTTAAAAACAAACCTTGCGTAACGCGTTAAGCGCATATACGTCCATCCCTAATTACCTAACAATCAAGACCTGCTGCTTCCCTTTTTTATCCACTCGGGTTTTTCCGTAAATTTGACCGAAAGCCGATTAATTAATTTTAGTACGCTTCGCTTCGACAGTTGCTCAACGCCAAGCTTCGCACCAAATCAATCCTTGCGTAACGACATTGACACGCATACATAACCTGACATTGACAGCAGCGTAAAACCTCAAAATTTTCGATTATGCTTCGAATTAAGCGCGCCAAAAGTAAACGCCGGCCGCGCAAGCTACAGTTTCATTCAGAGGAATCGGCACCAGCTCGACAATCTCCCCTTTGAAAAAACTTTCTCCTACGGTAACCTTCAAATTAAAAAAATTTCGAGCTTATACACCTTCGCTACCAGCCAGTCAGCGCCTTTGTAACTCGACAATTCTCTCTTACAATTAGCAGGGTAGGGGAAAAAGAACTTACGGGTTGTTCGATATGCTCCCACTTCTCGCCCAAGTAATCCCAACTATCTTCGCACTTCGCCATCTTCGCCCGTGGAAATCTGTTCTCTCTGGGTAGCTTTGTATATCTCGTGGCTCCTCAAAAGACTTGTACTCGCACCGGTCTTACAACTTTCTCCCTCCTCGCGGCGCCTCGTTCATGCGGGAATTGCGCGGAAAACGCGGAGAAGCGGAGGAGGACGCGAAAAAATGGCACTTTTTCTGGTGTCTCGCACGAGTGCCGACGTCGGCACGGCCGAGTCTCTGCGCCGATCTTGGGCCGCCGGGCCAAAGCCTGCTCCGCGCGCGCGAGAGAGAGAGACGGAAGGAGGAGAGAAAGAGAGGCCGATGCCAAGGCAATGCTGCTGCTGCTGCTGCGTGCGCCGCGGGGGCTAGAAATACGCGCAGTGTGCCTCCTCCGGAGATGCAGGTATTTTGGGCGAGCCAGACGCGACGGAGAGCGGCCGCTGCTTCGAGCCCGCGAACTTCTCGGCGACTTTCGAGTCGACTCGCGGGGAACTCGGCGCGGTCGTTTGTGACTTCGGTTAATTCGACGACTTGTTACTGGGGAATTTAGATGCGTCTGAGGACATGAGCGTGAAGCTTAGCTTTACTGACAGATTAGCGAACCCGCTAATGCACGTGACTAATGATTCGGCCGTTCGAAATGATGATTCGCGCCATTACCGGGAGATGGTACCAGAAGTCCTCCTTGCTTTGTCGTCACCGGTTTGAAAATGTCAGAAAAATTATGTAATTTCTTACAAAAAGAACTTAATAGTAAATTAAATAGTTCATTGTTTGTAATTGCTTATTGATAGTCCGTGATTTGATAAATCAGACCCCTTTATACGGATACTCTTTGCAATGAAACGGGTGCTTTATTAAATTAAAAACCTCGTGAATGAATAAAGTTGCAAAAAGTGTATATGTTTTATTTGGCAAGTTAAATTTTCTTTAAGATCGGTGATGCATTGCAAATCTTGATTTATATTCAAGCGCTTATTGTTTCACCAATTGAATCATCGTACATTTGTAGCATCATTTAAATTCTTAATGAAGCATGTTAAAATAATTTCAATCCAAATCAATAAAAATTAACGAATTCTCACCTCACCCTCGTCATAGTTCTATTGGCGCGATAGTTTGTTACCACTTTCAAAGCTGATGAAATTCGGTAACTCCAAAAAGTCGAAAAAGCGCTTGATGATTCCGCGCGCATCGACTCCTGAAGTGCTTATAATATATGTCCCTGTGGCATCTGCCACGCAGTTTAACGCCTTCGATTTTATAAACGTGACTCGCATGAATCACCTTTGATCTAGTCATAAAAAGAAGAAAAAAGAGAAAACCATGTATTATTACCAAAGAATTTACAAATATTACGTACAGACGTAGATGGACATTAAAAAATGAGGAAATTTTAATGTTGCTTTTGAGTTTGTCGAAACTAGTACTGATTTATTCTACGTATAGTTACTACGTTATATACTAATACTATTTCAATAAATAAAGCTACAAAGATAAAAATAAAAAATCAATTTTAAGATATTCTCGAGTCCCCAAAGGGACTGTTAATATTTAGTTACTATAACTGCAGATATCAAAGATAAGACCGGGTGACCTAAATTAAATAAACGTGATCGATATATCATTTTATATTGATTATTAATTTTCGAAAATCCAGACGAATGAAATGTTGTCATAAAGTCAGGATGGCCGAGCGGTCTAAGGCGCTGCGTTCAGGTCGCAGTCCACTCTGTGGGCGTGGGTTCGAATCCCACTTCTGACATACTTTTTTGCATTTTTCCTTGTATTTTGCATGCTTGGAGATATATCCTGAAGCTTGTAAAATGTTTTTATTGCTCTAAATGCTGCTGTATTTGCACAAGTAAAATATGTTAAATTGTCACCTTTTAGTAAAATTATTGCGTACTTACATAGCTTAATTTTAATCAGCTGGTAAAATATTTAACTACCTATAACAGTTTTAGAATTCAGATTCTGTTTTCTATTTTTTTGCGTAATATTTCTAATATAATTAGTAAAATCTGCTTATATTCTACGGTTTACTTCTTAGGTGAGATAAAGGGAACCTTATCTACCTTGTCGGAAAGACCTGGTAAAATGGTGCAAATGCCATATAACCCGATACCGGTATCGGGTTATATGTCCCATTCCGACAGGGGGATCATAAATACATTCTTTGTTTACCGGCATTTCATTGTAAAAAAGTATAGGTTGTATTATGTTCCTCTTTTCATCATGGATGATTCGCAAAAATTAATACCACACAAATGAAACATCTCTTCATAGCGCATTCAAAGTCTAACTTATTACTTATCATTCCATTCGAAGTTCAGTAAAACAAAGCACTATAGCAACAAAGCCCTCATCATTTGTTTACACCACATATAGTTGGCAAGCTTGCTCCTATTAGCGAATAGCGAGCAACACCAACACTGCGGTCGCGCGCGAGTTGTGCTGCTTCAGCCGCTTGTTAATAATCCGCATCCGTCCAGCATCCTTTCGCCCCCGATTTCAAGTATTTTTGAGAGCAGCGTGAAACTTCAGTAAAACGAAGGCGTCTTTCATTTTCTAATTGTTGCAGTGCGATTATTTACTCAGTAGAGTATCAACATGGCTGACGACAATGTATTAGTCTCGATTTCAGGTCCTGCTTTGTCGCTCCTACTTTATGAGAATACAAGATACGGAGATATAGTAAGTTTTTTGAGTTTTTAAAAACTTTTGTTGTGGGTTTTTCCGACTCGAGGTACAGATGGTTCAAAAGGTTGAGGTTAAAACTAACCTCACTTTGTAAAACAGTTGGAGAAGGTTCTGTTTACGTTATACTTTTTGATTCTTCTTATTGTAAACGTT
>JAWWEM010027823.1:0-37096 GCA_035582935.1 Ormyrus thymus | reverse complement strand
ACTAACCTCACTTTGTAAAACAGTTGGAGAAGGTTCTGTTTACGTTATACTTTTTGATTCTTCTTATTGTAAACGTTCTTGAGCATTTTGTTTTAGCAATACAATTTTTTCAGATTTCTTTACATTTTAAATTAGTTCACTGAGCTTGTATTATTTATTTGGCATGGTTTTTGAAAATTTATATATTTGGAAATAGTTTTTGATCATTATTCTTATTAACACATATTTACTATTTCAGATAGGCTTTTTTTTGGGAGAATTTCGTGTTTATATTTCAAAAAAAGTTACAGATGCTGAAAGAGATATTCAGCATGTAAAGAGACACATTAGTAAGTATTAACTACTCATCTAGAAATTTTTACAACAAAAAATATTTTAAAATAATGTACATAGATGTCTCCAATAAATCATTACACTTTTTTTAGATATAAAAACAGTACTTACCACTCCTGATCTATTTTATAATAGTGTTGGTGAAATCGATGAACAGAAGTTGGAATTGTTTTTAAGAGACAATCAAAAGGAAGTGGTAGGATGGTACCACTATCGAAGAGATGATAGTTTAAAAGCGACATATCGGGATAAATTATTGCATTCTGAATTGTCAAATTATTTTTGTAAAATAAACAACTTACTAGTTCAGGAGAACTTCATATTTGGTCTTTTAACATCTTCAGAGTCTGAAGTAGGTGGAACACATAAATTTAAATACTGTCTACTAAACAAACGAAAGTAAGTATAAATTTAACTGAAAGTATTATCCTTTGAATTATATTTCATTAAAGTAGGCTACCATATTAATGTCTGAATTATATTTATTTTCAGTGAAGAGTTTAAACCAATATCTTTAAAAATAGATAATTTAGGTAGTGATTCATCCCGGGTTGATGGTTCAGATTACAAACTTAGTCCTAATGAATCCTCTGTCAAATCTGATGCTTTTGACAAAGTATATGCATCTATAAAGTAAATATTACATTAATGTAATTCAAAGTTACTATATGTATTTTTAATAATTTAATCTATATTTAAATAATTACAGGGATGATTTAAACAGAACAAGTGGAGTTGAATCTGTGAATTTAATACAAAAGGCTGCAGAACATTTTTTAGCAAAATTACTTCCAGAAGTTGCTAAAACTGATAAATTAGTGTCGAAACTTGAGCGTGAAATGATCATTCTTCAGAGTAAACTTACTTATCAGGCATTTGAAAAGGCTAAGTTAGAAAATGAAGTGCGTGAAAGGCAGCTTGATGTCAAAACTTCTACAGAAACTGTTACAGAATTAGAACCATCTCAATTCTCATTATTCACATGTATTAAGGTAAATGAACAAATTTTATACATTTTGACATTATAAGCAAAATTAGATGATTAAAATTTTATTTAGGATTTGAGCAATATAATTAAGTAATTAAACTTCTTAGTATTATTTTAAAGTAATATTTGAAAATTTATATTGAAGTATTCAACAATGCTTTTCTACTCTTTTTCAAACTCAAACACTTAATAGTATTTACTTTTTTACTAATTAATGAAAATTATTTCAGAGAAATCCCCAATTATACCGTTTAATTGATCTGTTCTTTTCACGTAATGAAGATACTTAAGAAATCATTCATAATGTACAACTTTAGATTATTATAGACTTAATGATATTTATAAATTTTTCTACACCTTTTATTAACAAACTGATTAATAGCATAACTTGTTTAAAGTTGAGTTTGGATGCATTATATTTAAACATTATGTTTCTGCCGGATTGTTATTCACTTGTATAATTACAAAAAAGAAATAAAATTTGGCGATTTTTTTTTTTTGGAATGTACTTAACATTTATTATCTGTGTATAACTAATTTTTCTACATTATTAAAAAATCAATTCCTACAATTTGTGATGGGTAGTTTTTCTTCTAGTTTGGTTTTTTAAACTGAACGTGATAGATGCATTAATTATTAATAATCCATTATATTAATTCCAATGTTGATATTTTTTAAGTAACACTGGTGTGTACTGTAACTGAAAATCAATTTCCAGAATAAAGAAATGGGCGGTGCCGATGACTCAAAACTATTGGACCAGACAAACCTGAACGAGGAATCTAATGTTAAACGGGTGTTGGGACGGGAAAAAGAATTAAGTAATTCAGAAATTGGGAAAACTAATAATAGTACAATAAAGCAACTAGAGACCTCCAAATTGTTGGACAATGACAGTAAGAGTACTTCTGGTACAATAGAAACTAAAACACCGAAGTTGAAGAAACAGCCCATTCATGAGTTCATAGAGTCCTCAGTGAGGAACAATTGTTCAGATGCTCAGGTGTTTAAGACGCCTAACCATGACACCACAGATCCCTAAATCGGCTTCTAGTTTTTCAAGGATTATTGTTGTCTAATGTTGTACATAATTGGTGTAAATATTTTTAGAAAGACCTTAAGACACTGCATGTGGGAGTGAAAAATGAAACGCCAAACATCTTTCATTCACTTTATTATATTTTTCATTTTTTTTTATAACTTTACGTGTTATTGCAATTCCTTTTGTAAATATACGTAAGTTTAATGCGGAATGAGTTAAAAACAGTGAGTTCCTGGGTGGGCGACTCTTTTTTTGCACATGATTCACGAGTGATAAAAAAAATTAGTCGTTGCCCAAATCGCGAATATAAAGAGACCTTTTGCACTGCAAAAGAATATATAAATATATATAAATATAAGTATTATAGTTATATTTTTTAAAGTATGTCCGCGGGATTGTTGGGAAGTCCAGTGACTTCCCAGATGGTCGCCGCAAGTCGCCTCGAGTGCTCAAGCACGCACGACGATGTTACTAAGCCCAAATGTACACAGTAAAGCTCATAAATTCGAATCTTGTTTGGCGAGATTTTTGGGAAGTATGCTTCTGCCAATTTCCTGGAAGAAAATTCATGATTATTGATATGTGTAAAAGCTATGAGGACTTTTTACAGGGAAATATTCTTACGGACAATTAATGTGAAAGAATTTAATTTTTTACTACTATAAAGTATTTATAAAAAATTTTCTTGTTAATCAGTAAAATTATTTTTTTATTAAAAAACATAATGAAAAAAAGCTTCAGTTCAGAACTGATAATTTTTAAGAACAAATTTTAATACAAACCAAAGAATCAATTAGTAAATCAATACAAATAAATTTTGAAATGTTTCATAATAATTGGAAAAATAAATTGTCCCGAAGCTTAATTGTATACATAAACGATATAGAAATTAATAGGATATAATTTTTAAAAATTAATTGTATCATCTGTTGTCGAAACAGTATATCTTTATAAGAAAAGTACCTAAATCTATAGTAACTGTAATTACCTGTAATAATCTCCGCAAAGAATACCAGGGACGGGGAAATTCTTTAATATGTGATTGAAGTACGTTTTGCACTTGAGTGGTGAGCCCTGCAAAACAAGTTATTTGTTTGTTATGAACTATTCTCGTTGTAAACAATTTAATGATTGTATTTATGATAACGTACCGAGCTGTCTTCAAACCACAAAAAGTAGGCATAGTTAAAGGTTGTATCTTTCCACATTATGGACATATGTCCTTCCTGCAGATGCAGTCTGCTTTGCTCGACCATCGTCCATATCTGCGGAAATTTTATAACTTTTTAGTCTCCATTTTTCATCTTAATCTTCTATGACTTGAAAACTAAATTATATTGTACTTTTTTGTTGATTTTAACAACGAATGTTATGCTTAATTTGTGACTATTATGTTTACCATACTTAGAAAAAATATAAATTTACTTAACACTTCGTACTTTACTTTTGCACTGTATAAGTAAATTTTAAAAATTTGTAACTTTATTTTATTATTATTAATAAAAAGAAAATATGGAAAGCTTACCTTTTTCGTTGTTAATGTTAATGTTTCAGAATTGGTAAAATCTATCGTTGGAGTGGTTAACCTGTGAGTGGTTCTGTCGATGTATATAAAATGCACCAGACCAGGAAATTCTTCCAGATATTTGTTGATGGTTAGGGAAGTTCTCGTAGGTATAGGACATTAAGCGTTAAGGACAGATACTTAGAAGCACATTTATGACGCATGAAGCAAAATTGATTTTCTAAAAGAAGTAGCTTTCATTTCTTTACGTTGAAGAAATGAATCATTTTACATTTAGAAAATATTTTAAACAACATTTTATATTAACAATACAGATTAGAAGAACAAAGTTGAAAGCATTTTTTAAAGAAAATTATAAATTATATTTAAGAATTTAATAAAGTTTTTTCAACAAAGTTCTTAATAAATATGTAAGAAAAGGATATGATCCAATTGTGAAATTTTTCAAAGCTTTAACTTTGAGAAAATCACTGAAGTCGTTTAACTTTTGACTGACAAGTCTGCTAACAGTATTTATCACATCCGTTCCATGCTTCAAAAAATTATTGTCAAGGCAAATTAATCTGAATAAGTCTTTTAAAACGTCAATAAAACCGCTTGTGTTTGATTCTATTTGTAAAATAGATTCTGGATCTCTTGATTTAAGAAGCTCTGTATATTTTTTTCTAACAAAATCCCATTTGACTTGTAATCTCCTTTGGCACATGTCAATATCATTGTTGATATGAGACCTGTTTTTCTTTATGCCCTCTAAAGTTTTTTTGATGGATGCTTCTAAATTATCAAATGCTGGCCTCAATTCATCGATATCTCTTTGTAACTGAAGTCCATTTATAATGTTTAAATGAAAAAAGCTGTCATATAGTCCAGATGAAATTGCCAAAGTTGTCATTTCCACTATTGCTACTAAATTTATTCCTTCAGCTAATTCAGATATGTGAACAGCATTAGATGTGTAACCAATTTCTTCAGAGCCAAGAAGCACCACTTGACTGTAAAGGCCATCAGCTGCATATGAACATAATCCCTCACATATAGATGGATTTCTAGAACCTTCTAAAATATAAAAATTAAGTTTATTTATGTTTTTATAGAGCTCATCTTTAAATTTTTTCGAAACTTTAACTTACCAAATAAATTACTGATGTCTTCAGATGTTGGATTTGACAGTTTTCCAAAACTTTCTTCTTCTTTATTTACAGAACCACTATCTGGCAAGAGAATAAAATTTTCTTTGGTACTTTTTTCACAAGCATTATCTTCATTATTTCTATTATTGTTAGCTACATAGCACAAAAGAATCATCAACATAATATCTGATGCTAGCAGATCCTGTGCATTTTTACTTGAAAACAGAGATAAAAATTTATGCTCGACTAATACCAATACATGCACATTTGCAAATTCTGGTTGAGCCTTCAATTTGTCAGATGCATCACTCAATACCCTTAAAGTTGCTGTTGCCAAATCTGAATTTACTGACAATTGTTCCACTGCTTCTGTCAGCATGTTTTGTTCAGATCCTCTTAAGTCGCTCCAAGCATCCAACAGATGTGAAACCATTTGAACTTTTTGTTTACTGGTTTTTAATCTGAAGATAAAAATATTAATGAATTAAATCATACTAAAAATGACTTTAAATTATATAAGATTTCAATAAAAAATAGCAGAAAAAAATTATCTTTTGAAATCATTTAAACCAGTTATTCAGTGTATAAAAAAAATTAGTTTATGTGCAAAAATTTATTTATTATACCCACATTGAAACATCTGGACCACAAAGATGCCTTATAATAGTAACGCAAACACCTAAGGTTCTCCTCATCAGCTCCACCTCCTCATTGGAAACGTATATAAAAGTGTACCCCATGTACTCATCAAACACCATACTTGTGCCATCCTGACACTTCATGGCAGTGTAGGTATTTCCGAACTGCGAAGCCATAACGTGCTGCGAAGTGACGATAGGCGAGAACAATTGCATAATAATGTTCGGACTGGGCTTGAAACTCCCTTCGCTCTCGTCCTGAAATGCGAAAGGAGCACGTTATTGCACTCGAGCAGAAAGCTAGCAGTAGGCAAAAATTGGGCAAATCTCCGCCCGTTGTTTACAAACAAGCGACACGCACCTTGCCCTCGACGAGCAGCCCCTGGAGCTTGGCCAGCTTCTGTACATGGCTGGCGAACCTGCCGTTGCACTTGGTGAAGAGCACGTCGTTCAGGTGGTCGAATATCAGGATTCCCCGCATTTTCGAAGCGTCCGCCCGAGGACGGCCTTGTTTTTTCAAGCAGCTACTACTCGCGGAATGCGCGCTGGCGGCATTACGTAAAATGTATCGTCGAGAGAGTCGCGTAGGCGCCGTGCACCGCCGTGTTATTGAACGCGCACGGCCGTCAAATAACAGGTTCTTCGCTTCTCTGACATTTCGCGCGCGCCGCTCTCGCCGTCGGCTTATTATACTGTGGGGAGGTGCGGCGAGGAGTGCGCTGGTGCCGACGACGCACTTCAGATGTCACTGGCGCCGGTCATTGATTTTTTATCGGGGAAAGCGGGCCTCGTGGTTTGTTTGAATTCTCTGTTTATGTAATGGACTTTGTTGGAGTTGGGAGATACTGGGATATTTTTCAGCGCGCAGGAGTTGCTACTTTTGCCTTTTATTCGGTTGGAAAGGAATTATTGAGTACAGAAAAGGAGCTACTAAATGTATCTTTTAATCAATATATTGATTAATAATTTTACCCGATAATTAATCAGAGATCAGTCCGTTATGCCTTCGAACATTAATTAATAGGTGTCAAAGTAACTTTTTTCTTTAATTTATTGCTTTAAATTTTAATGAGTGAATTCATGCATGTAAGAAATAAGATTTGTGTTAATTTTCAGAAAAAAAAAAAATGCCTCAATTAAAACTTTAACAAGTCATATTTTGACAAATGCAATTGGCAATTTCAGTTCGCGAAATTTACATGCATGGCACGACGCTGATAATTAAAATTAATTGCAATGATTGCAGTACATTGTTATACTCTATTAGCGATAAGAAAATGTTATCTCAAGCGGACTTTTTTCAGTTTTTCTCTATAAATATCCCGATGTTAAATACAAGATTAATCTCGTGCGTCACAATACTGAGTCATATATACTTAAGCACTAGTACAATTCTTGGCAAATATGCCTTACAATGTTTTTATATAAAAACACAAGCATTTGGAGTTATCTGCTTTGATTAAAACGCATAAAAACAAAAAATTTCAAAAATAAAAAAAAGAAAATAATAAAACGAGGATGTGGATAGAAACAGTTTGGAGAGGTAATAAGTATATCAAGTATGCAAGGATAATGTATTTATAGTAACACAAATATATTTATAATTTGTCTCGAATAAAAATTAACTTTTACAAGACTAACAAATACGCTACATTCAAATCTCTTGAACGTAAAACGTATGGATCACGTCAAGTTACAAAAACTTACTATCGATAATCAATTAATCAATTAATTACTTAAATATATGAAAAATGGCAAATGTCATATCGCACAAGTCGAGCTGCACAAAACTTTCCGACCTCCGCGAAACGATGATGAACTCCTCCGTGAACGTCCGCAGCTTCATTGCTTAAAGTTATCGAGACAGTTTTATTTATACGCAAAGGTATTCAGAAACGGAGTTCCACGGCTGAAGATGCGAATGATTCTGTTTTCTTTTTTTTTCTTTTTTTTTATAATTAGAGCACCCTGTTATGACACTTATTACTTCGGTAACGCAAAACTATGCAGTATGCTACTGCTGAAATGACCATCCGCACTGCCCTTAGTTTTGTGCATCTTGCTTTAATTGGCCGACGTAAGTTGGACGAAATTCTTTTTCGTCCGTAGGCCTTAAAAGTGTATACTGTATAGTTTGCAAGAGGATATATCCAGGAAAGCTAATCATTGTTAGGCACTGATAAAATGTTACACTTTCGCTAAACTGTATAAAGTATGAATCGCCAACTTTCTTTTTGGCTGATTAGATTCTTTGAAAATAAGCTTATTCTTGTCGTAGGATACTTTTTTTAATCCAATATCTTAATTCTCGCTAAATATATTGAGTTATTAAGTGCTTTAGGTAAAACTTTAATTAGATTTCATAAAGCAAAAGTTCTGGATGTACCCTCTTTCTAAGAGCTGTTTTTTGCTTGGTTACAGTTAAAATCATTAGTTTTGTGCCTCGCCTCAATTTTCGCACTCAAAAAATGCAAAAAATCGATCATGACTTAGGAGGACACTATGAAGATTCTCAGTAAGCAATCGAGTCATACTTACTTAACCGTTAAGAAATAAGTATACAAATCATCAGCACAGTCTCCTCTTAAGTAACTCCAAAAAAAAAACGCACCTGCCTTCTCCCTTAAAAATAAATCCATACAAATAATGGAAAATCCTTTTGGTTTACGCTTCTCCCCACCTTTTTACATCAGCAACGTTCGGTTAATAGTTTCATGACTAGATCGTAAAAGTTTACTCCATTGCCTCGCACAACTTTCGTAGTGTTTTTTTTTTTTTTTTTCTTAAATCACCTTAAATCTATTATTATACTTAGAAAAGATTTCTCGTTTATTCAATCTTCTTCTCTATTTTTTCCTCTTGTAAATAATATTTATGTTTATATGTACATACAGAATTTTAATATTTATAATAATCTATAACTGTTTATATATATATATCTCATTTCTTCAAATTTATTATAGAACGCGCAATTCGATTCTCGATTACAGGCTGTGATTCCGATTTCGTAATGACAATTTGGTTATCTCTCTCCCGCGATTTCGTTCCGATTAAGCACTTTTACGTCACCGAATATCCTGCTAGTACTTGTACGAGTATCAGCAATTGCGCAAACTTACGATAATTTCGCAGTACAGCAATGTCTCTTTTCAATTACACCTTTGGTTTGCTTTCTTTAGAACTGAGTTATTTTGAGTTTTCTTTTTTTTAAGTAAAAGTACAGAGAGAGAGAAGCTCAGCGTCGACAGACAAAGTAGATTTGTTGTAAGATCGTAGATAAATTTGAAGAACATGAAAATCGAACGCGTTATCGCTGAGTGGGAAGGATCGAATCCTAAAGGGAATTTTGCTTCCTTGAACTATGAGAAGGAAAATTCTGTTTAGGTCTGTTTATACTTAATTCGAAAGGACTCTTAAAAATTGGAAAAGATCGTTGCAAAAGTGCAAAAGTCGATCGTCGGTTTAATTTGAATTTCTCTTTAGTTGGTTTATTTCAATGTTTTCTAGAAAAATATTTTGCGTTGTAATTAAGGGTTGATCGAGCGAATCTTTCGGAAAAAAATACCGAATTTACAAAAATATCATAGGAAAATGTATAATTCAAAAGCAGCTTTTTACCTCAATTATACCGAATTATACCAATATCGGTTTAAAACCCTCAAACAGAAGATTGAGACGTGTTTTTTTAAAAAAAAGAAAAACATTAGTTTTCAAAAAACTATAATTCACGTTCCTTTAAAGTGTTTTGGAAAAACCATCAATCATAAGATCTCACGTCTTAATCTCCTCAACTAATTTAAAATCACGTCAAATGTCGCATTTAAACTGTCGCTAAAAACTGGAATGTCTCGAAGTCATGGAAATGCTTAATTTCTGAGGATAATTACATCTTTTCTTTTTCATAACGACTCGCTGGATCATGTAAAGCGAAGAAGATTGCGAGACGCCGTCGGTGCGCTTCGACCTTTCCTTTTTTCATTAAAGCTCTACTTGTAATTAAAAGTAATGCGTAATAGGCCCGGCTAAAATTGTACGAATGACTCGAGAGACGGTTCGCTTAAAAGTACATATTCAATTAATTGCTCATGCACGTCGATTACAATAAATTACTTATTACATCTGGGCTAAAGGCAACTGTCTACTTTGTTTGGTTTTTTCGCCATTTTTTCCTTTTCTTTCAATTTTGTATAATTTCGAGTAAAATTATCGCGCATCCTCATTTCGTACGTACTAAAATTGCGGCAAGCTTTACAAACGAAATTGCATCTCTCATTTTAACAGTTTAAAATTAAGCTTCTAAATTTTCTACTTGACTTATGATCAATTGGAAAATTTCTTTTATCTACAGCTGATAGATTTGTGAAAAATTCGAAACGACTTTAATTAATAATAAGATGCAAGAATAAGAGTTGTTGCATTATAGGTCAATAATCACATTACATATTTTTTAATTGCCCTCAATAAATCATTTCTTTTAATTCAGATAAATTGTTTAATAAAATAAACGAATGCCTTCGACGAAGATAAATAATTGTCAAAAACTAGAACGCGCAAACAAAAATACTGATAACAATAAACAATAAATTCACGCGAACGCCTTAAAAAAATATCCGCGACGATTCGTCGTCATCAAAGCGAGAGATGCGACACTTTCGCGAATCATTAAAAGTCATCTCGCAAAGAATCCCTCGGAACAGCGGCAATCGTAAAATCCCCGCGGCTTCGGCGGTTGTGTCCCAAAAATGCGCACCTCCTCGAAGACAAAATACAATATATATATCGACAATAAAACCTCCCTTTAAAATCGACAATATAATTTGATCACAATGTTTCTTAGTTATCCACCGCGTTGCCGCGCGCTCAGCGCCCAAGCAAACGATTCGTCAACAATCGTAACTAAAATCTCTCGAGTGCCTTCTTTTTATCGCGAGGCTTTTTAAAACGACCTCCTTTTTTTGCTTTCAGCCTCTCTTCCCGGGTCGTGGATCGCACGAAATTAACGATCAGCTAAAGCCCTTTCAAAACCGATTGAAACGCAAAAACAAGATGAAATGCACCATCGACCAAAAAGCTCCGCGATCAATCCGACCCCCTTCGCGAGCCAGCTTAAAATTGCAATCGACCCCTTTCCGCTTCCTCCGAGCTCCTCTTGCCGTCGCTCGAAGGGGTGACAAAAAGTCCGCTCCCCGCGAATCCTTCGCTCTCTCTCGAGAGAGAGAGCCAAACGCAGCGACAGAGAGACGGTGAGACAGAGGGAGAGCCAGACCGAGAGCGACGGCCTTCATGACTCGGAGGACATGAGCTGGACGCTGTCTTCTGCCGAGCGGTGCAGTCGGCGGACCTCCGAGAGCGAGCGGATCGGCGTCGGGTTCAGCAGCGAGAACGTGTGCGAGTGCCGATCTGTGGGTCGAGAGAAATGCGGTTAGTGCTGCTGGCTTGGGGGGGGGAGTCTTAGCTTAGGCAATTGGAATGCGTTCACAGTGCTTTTTCGCTGTTTTCTGGTATAGTGGCTTTGGTGGCTTGTTTTTAGGAGTTGGTTTTTTTTTTCTTTTAAATTAATCTTTTCATTAACAAGGTATTGTTGTTTCATTAATATTCAATGAAAATCGAGCGAAACTCCACGACGACGCGGCGGAATTTAACGGAGCGACGTTTCAAGGCGAAACCCTGAAATGATAAAGGGCGAAAATAAAAAGCGAAACGCGAGTCTCTCGCTCGTCGGCCTTGAAACTTGCTCAATTCAAAATTCGCAATTGCGCGCTTTAATAGCCAATCAGTACGTCCGGATTACCCAACCCTCCTCGTTTAAAAATAACAATCCCCGGGCGAAAAAAGAGCACGTCCGAGGGCGAGGAGTTTCGACTGCGAGGCGGAGGCTCTAATAATTCAAAGTCACCGCTATCGGCTCTGAATAATGGCGAAAGACGTTGTACATACATTCGCCGTATGACGCGTATTTCACTCCGGGCGCGGTTAATGCCGAGTGACGCGTCGGTGTGTGTGTGTGCGCGCGCGCGCGCGCGCGGATCTGCATAAATTGCGAAGGGAAAGTGCATTTCAGACTGTTCCGTTCGCGAATCGGCTTATACGTCTGTCGCTTCGATTATTAAGGGTCTAAATCAATTTTAAAAATCGTCTTTGCGCAACGGGGAAGAAAATCGATTTTTTATCATTGTCATTATATTGTAATTACTAAAATAATACTTCTAATTTACGATAAATCAATACGGTGGGATTTTAACAGTTATATCAATTTCATGGCTACAGCGCACTTTTAATAATTAATTAAGCGTGCGTATATTAACATGAAATATGCATTACATTCGACGAGTCATTAAATATTGCAATTTTCAGTGCGGGAAATAGTTCGAATTCAAATTTTTCATGAGAATTAATTATTAACTTCATATCTGATAGAGTTTCTCGAAGACTTACGTAAGCTACGTAACTGCGAATGTGGTTTCTCAAGCCATATACATGTTCTTCGAAACCGCAAGCTGCAGCTTTCTCGTTTGAGAACTTGTACCGTACAAGCACGCTCCCAAGCGAGCTGCCGAATTTTCCGACCGATTATTAAAAAATCCGCCGTCCCCGAAGTCTCCTCGAAACGAGTCGTCGACGACTCGACGAAAAAGCCCCGGCGGCAGCCCGCGCCGGCCGTCAATGTCAGGGTTCGCGCGCCTCGGCTTAGGCGCCATTCGGGATCGATCAGTGGCCCGGCCGCGGAGCAAAACAAATGTCCCCCGGGCAGGCGCGCGTCCTACAAGTGCAATAAACCTTGGCCGAATGAATTTCGACTGTCGGTCGCGCTGCCCGCGACGAGCTCCGCGCGACATTGACGACCGGCCGCGCTCCTCCGAACGGGACTCGTTCTCGCGCGGGCTCGGGGACTGCTTTTGGATTTAGGGATTTTTTTTTTTATAAGGCGCCACTGAACGCGGACGGGGAGAGTGGAGGGAGCGGGTGCGATTGGTTATTTTTTTTTGTTCTCTGCTCTTGCGGATGAGCTTCAGATTTTATTCAGCTTTGCGTCAAGGGGTAAGCGGGAAATGAATTTCGTCATCATCCTACTCGTTTCGACGAACGTGGCTTTGTAGACAGGCTTTTGTGAAATGCGCCAGTTTTCGAAACTTTTAAGCAGTGTTCTGGCGACAAAGTTTCTAGCGCGCCTAGTGATACAAGCTTTTAAAGTGAAAATATTAATTTTAAAAGCGAATTTCCTTCGACAACAAGAGTACGCGAGAAGTTTCGAGGAGATTTATGTCCAAGCTGTTCCTTTGCAAGCTCGCGGCTCGCATCGAAAGTATATCTCGGAATTCTCGCGGAATTTAAAACATCACGTTCCTAAATTTCCCCGCTCGCCTCCGCCCCGAAGTGACGATAAAAACCCTTTTAAAATCCGGCACGAACTAATACGCGCGGAAAACTCGCTCTCCTCTCCCGCCGAGCTAAAGAAGCAGTATAAAAATAAAAAGCTCACCGACGGAAAGCACGAACTCGCCCGCTCGCCCGCAATAAATAACCGTCCGGCAGGAAACGAAGCGGCTGAATAAAGCAGCTTGCGTCCGAAAGCTCGAGAGAGAGAGAGAGAGAGCCGCGCATAATAATAAAGTTCGCGCGTGCCGCTAAACGTCGGATTAATGCATTCCGTGAGCGATGCATTTCGGCTTTAAAAATATAATAGGGAATCGATAAATCCGCGCTTACATCATCATCTTTCGTCGCGGAAGGTCGAGGACTGCAGCCGATTTACGTAATCGCGCGCGGCGAGCTTCCTCCCCTGTTCCTCTTTTTTCGAGGGTCCTCCGAGAGAGCCGCCGCCGGCTTTTCTTCTAATTATCGTGCCGGGGTGGTTCTTCAGCCGACCGGCGACTAATTGGACTGTTTGCGGTGGGCTTTTTTTTCCTTTACTGGGGGTTCGAGGATGGGTTTTGGAGGATTTGTTATTCGGTCGGTGGGGGATCACTTTTCTGCCTTCGAGGGGTTTGAAATTTCGAGCGACGTAGCTCGGTGGGTAAATGAAATTATGACCCGTAATTAGAACGAGATTTTTCACGCTTTCAAAACCTAATTATCACAGTTTTACTTGTCTATATAAATTCCCTAAAATTCTAAAAGCAGAACTTTTAAGGAGCAGCTCTATATTTTTTCGAGAGCCTAAAACATCGTTTAAACGCCATCCAAGATGTAAGACGAACCATCTATCGAAACCCCCCAGCCACCCAGTCCAGAGAACAGCCCCCCCTCGCGGACGACGTACCTCTGATCTCCATGGAGCCCTCGCTCTTGGGCTGGTCGTCGCGGTGCGGCATCGACTTCGGCGAGCTCGCGGACCGGTGCTGCTGCTGGGCCGGCTCGGGCCTGCTGCCCGGGCTGTCCTGCTGCTGATGGGGGAAGTGGAACATCGGGGTGCGCGACCAGGAGGCGGGCGGCGGGCTGCGCACCAGGTGCTCGTGCACCTGCGCCAGGGTCAGAGGGTCCGTGTCGCCGAACTCCTGCAAGAGCTTTCTTTGAAATTTTCTGGTATTTTGTAATTTGTATGGTGATTTTGTCGCGAGAGTCGTATGCTCTTGTAACGAGAATGTCAATGTATTGAAATTCAATCCTATATTTAAATGTTTTTTTTTGTTATGGTCGAAATTTTATAGACTTGTTCTTTATTGAAAAAAGAATTTTTATTTTACAGAAATATACGTGCCTTGTTTTTCAAACGTTATCGATTATAGAATATGTGAAAGTCAAACGAACTAAATTATAAAAGGCGTTACTGAAGTTCTGTTGTAATAATGTGAAGCACAGAAGATAATCCCATTAAACTTAAATTTTTCGAAAACAATATTTAATTTCTACAATATTTTCCGAATGTAAATTATAAATTTAGTTAGAAGTTTATAACGGCGCAATAAAAGGCAAATATCATGGATTCGTAAAATTATTTACTGCTGCATAAGGAGGACAGCGCAAGTTTTGATATCTAATTTACTAAGTTTCATAAGAAGTTAACCTAGTTTTTGAAGAGAACTTGTGGCTTATGAAATGTCAATCTTGTTAGCATTCATGAGGGTAATTCGTAAATAAGTTAAACACTTTTCATTGACGCACAAGCTTTATTTTTAGGATATTCGGAAATAAACACCGAATTAAAGCGTGAATATAAACTTTACCGTCTGAATGCTTAGCGAACAAGTTGCCCGCTCGGTCTAATTTTTTTTAAATTTGTTTCAAAAGTATTTTGCAGCTTTGATACTCTGAAACTGGATCGTTAAAATATGTTTTAATTTAAAGTTCAGTATTTACCGCCCGAAAAATTGTTAAAAGTAGTTTTAAAATCAATAAGGGGGAAGACCAGAGTTCAACTGCTAAAGTTTTCAAAATTTGAGAGAACAAGAATTTTCGCAAATTTAAATAAAATTGCAGAATCTTTGGTAAGTCTTTTTGCACGTTCGAGTTTCATTTATTGAGTTTTCTAAAAGTTTTTTTTTTTAATTAAATGTAAATTTTGTATACCTGCGACATGAGGATGGCATCGTCAGATTCCGATTCTTCCACTGGTTCTATAAGGCTTTCTTTACTAGCTAGAACCTGTAATTTGGAAAGGTTTTTCTTAAGTAACAGGATCAAGCATTGTTAATAACTGTAAGAAGCTTATCTTACATACAAGTAATCATATTACTTTCATAATATCTTAATCCACCAAAATCCATTAAAATAAATTTAAAAGAGTTGAAAAACAATTCAAAAAGTTGGACATTAAAAGAGCATTACGCAAACAATTTCAATCTCAATTTCTCTTAAGAAGCTCCTCGCCCCAAAAAGTCGAATCCCGCCAGCTTAGCAATTCAAATCGTCATTCTAACACCTTTCGAGTCAGCAAGTTTTCGGAGAAAAAATACTGCCGAATCAGCATAATACTCTCATTTTCGACTCGGTTTCGATCGACTGCCTTTCAGGGTCGACTTTCAGCTGACTTTCAAGTTTCATCAAAACGCCAGACGAAATTCCGAGTCGCGTCCTCCGAACCAATCGAAGCCCCTCAAGGCTTTCGAACGGCTGCCGAGCTTCGCATTAGCGGATTAAGCTCCGAAGGGTAGCACGAGTTAATCGACGCACTGACGAGGCTCGAAGTTCAGAGAGGAAACAAGCTTTTGTTGACAATTTTTTTGGAAAAAGGCAATAAGTTACCGGTTGATGCATTTGACGAAAAAAATCATTTTTCAAAGTTAATTCTGATAAACTGATGTAAATTTTAATGTAAAATTTATTAAAAAATTAGACTTTCAAGCTCCTTTAGCAATATTACGTACTTTTATATCCTGAAATATAATGCTCACTGATCTACTTTACATTAAAATAAAATGATTTGAAAAAGGACTTTACTGGCGTACCCTCATAGGATTAGAACGATCCATCCTTCACAATATTGATTTATTCATGGTGAATAAAACATTCCTTAAATATAGAAATGCTATCAATACATCCATATGGAAAACGTATATTGCATTAATAAGCTCGGCGGCGAGCGACCTTGCCTCATTAAGACTCCCGGCGCCTTGCAACGAAATTTTCATTTCCGAGCGGCGCGAGCCCGCAATAAGCTAATGAATCAATGCAATTACATATATCCGTCGAGTCCCCTCGCGAGTTGTTCCGGATTAGCTCGTCTAAGCCAATGCAAAAAAAGCGCGACGGGCCGGCGGGAGAGGTAAGCGAGAAGGAGGAGGCAAAAAATAAGGCCTTGCACCAGAAAATGGCTTTGTCGGAACGATAAAGGGAAATGCCAACGGCTGTTTAAGTTCCTTGGCTCGCGCTCCGGACGTAACCTCTGCCGGCCAATGTAATCCCCCGAACAAAACCTCACCCGAATTCGACCCTATTTCCAAGATTTGAAAGTTAATAAGGCCGGCGGGGGATAATGCAGTTTTTTTTTCGGGTGGAGCTTTTCTTCCCAAGTGCGGACGCTGTGTAGGCAACGCTGCCTTTCAATCAGAACTGTCGGGACGGAATGCTCCGCCGGATTTTCAATTCACCGGACGGCTGAATAGTGGATTTTTATATTTTTCAACTGAGTTTACTTATTTAGTTATTGAAAGACGTACTTTTTAGTGCTTTTCTGTATACCAAACAAGGAATATTGTTCAATTCACGGTTAAATTATGGTATATAGATTACAGCCAGAAGAGGATTACCGCGCATCGCAACCTAATTTCTATTCATAATGCAGATCCTTCTATTCAAGTGTTATATCCCCTTTCTCCATTTTGAGTTCCGACGCTCAAAAGCGGCTGAAAACGCGACATTAACAAACGCGAAATTACTCGGCTTGATAATTGTGTTTGCGCAAAAGCCCGTATAGGTTACATAACAGTTATTATTTAAGTGCCACTCTTGCTTAGTGGCGCAGCAGCCGGATGGAGAAAGGCTCGTAACGAAAGTTTTGAGTGTTCGCCGCGCTCTTCTCGGCAAAATTTTACCGCTGCTACTCTACTTATTGCCACTCTGATGGATCAATATTAAATTTTAAATAAATGCTTAATCTCGCTTCGGTTGGAAAGTAGGCTTCGATCGAAAATGAGAGTCGCCGATGATAAGCAGATGATCGTTGGTTCAAGAGGCAATTTTTCCTTTCAAATGTAAAAGCTTTACTTAAACGTTTACTTTCCGTTAATTGAAAGATTTTCAATGAATCGTTGAGGTTAGATCGTTCTGATCCGCTTTCATTAAGCCTTTTGAAATGAATACTTCAGCGTACTAATAAATATCAAGCCGATTCTCAATCAATTTTCAACTGCAAAAAGATAAGCGCTTGAAAAATAAGTCCTTTAAACGCAGCAACGGAAACGACAGAGCTCAGTAAAATAGCTCGACAAAAACCCAGCCAGACCCCTTTTCCAAATAAAGCCCGCCCCTTCGAAGCAACAAGGGCAGCTGCAGAATCCGGTTCGAACGCACATCGTCAGCGGCAGTCGACTTGCCTGCAAGAAGGGATTGTCCTGCCGACTGAGCCTGAGCGCCTCCATGTCCTGGTCGATGTTCCGGGTCCGGCCGGGGGTCAGGGTCAGGATCGAGTGGGAGGGCGAGGCCGCCTGCCTGCAGGCCAGCACGACGTCGACCGCCGCGACGCTCAGCGTCGACGGGATCCGCGACACGCCGTTCGGCCCCTCCAGCTCGTCCGGCTCCTGCTGCTGCTGGTGGTGGTGGTGGTGCTGCTGCTGCGGCGGCGGCTGGTGCTGGGATGCTGCCGAGCGCGGACGGCAGCCGCCGACTAGGCTGCCCGTCGGCAACGCTGAGGAGAACAGACGCGGGTTACTGCTTCGTTGGGGCTGCAGTGCGGAGGGGACTTTTATGGATAGATGTTTGTTGATAGGCTGGAGGGCGGTTGGCAAGGGGCGCGCGGTTAGTGTTTTGCTCTTTTTGCCGGGGAGGAACGAGGAAATGTATTCATGAGTTTTTCGAGTCTCGGGAGATGTTCGATGAATGCGTTCGATCGTGCTTTCAACGAATTTCAATGGGGACTAGAGATATTTCATCAATTGTAATGATACGCTCGATAACTCTGACAAAAGTGAAAAAATGTCGGTTGCTATACAATCGTGAATGTAATATCGAAAAAGGTGCCGGAGAAAAGTAACGTAAATCATTTTGAATAAAGAGAAGAATCATTCAATAATTATTTACGATTTATTTAAATTTTATTCTCGCGCGCGAGAAGGCAAAATATTTACTTTATTAAAATATGACAGGGCATTTCGGAGATATATGAAATAACGTTTTAATTTCAAGCTCGCCGGAAAGCTCTTTTTCCAGAAGATTAACTTTCTATTAACATGCATTCTTGCAGAAATTCAGACAATTCCAGCTCGAGCTCTATCGACTTTTGTTCTGCTCGTTTCGTATTTTAGCAAAAAAATTTAATAAAACTCCAAGAAAATGCCGCAAAAAGTTTTCAAATTCCTGCGTGCGAATTTCAAAGCAGTTGGAATAGTCTGTTTTCCCCAAAGAGGAGGCAACATGATAAATTAATAACCCCGAACATGCAATATTGGCTATTCAAATATTTGCCGAGATAATGTTTTTACGCCTTGTAATAATATTCCAGTCAATACTTTGCAACGTAAACGGGCTCGCTCAAAGGAAAGTGTATTATAACATATATCCATGCAGTGCTATTAGTAGCGTGTCTGACCGTATCTCATCATTTTCTACTTCGAAATCTGGATATAACTTTCATGCAAATTCATCAAATGTTACTCTTGAATTATTTACGTTTTAGGCTTTTTGTAATCTTGCAAGATTTAGATAAATATCTTTTATTCAGGGCTTTTGCGCGTAATGGCAGGGGATTTAATAACAACTTCTAAAAAGAAAAACTTATATTAAAAACGTTTCTTTTCAAACTTTTCATACGCGACGTATACCTTCTACTTTCATTTTCCGCGTAGCTTTTTCACCAATTTTATTCCCGTCAATTTTCGCTTAAAAGCCTTTCCGCAGAAGTAATTTAATCAGCTCACGATAGATTGGAGAAGAAAAATTGCGGATAAAAGCAAAATCTTGGCCATTGCCGTCGCATTAATTTCGCCCGCTCCAATCAACTGAACAATACCGCCAAAGCGTGAAAATTCGAATCAACCGTAATCCGCCGTAAATCACCATTAACCTTAACAGCCCCTCAAAAAAACCAAGCGTTCCCCGGCCGAAAATTCGGAAGCCGCCCGCGGCTCCGGAACAAACATCCAGAATCGGTTCGGCTAATACACCCATAAATATGAATGCGAGACGCTTCTCCCCCCGCCGAGGGTCGAAGGTCGCACGGGAGCTGAAAAGTCGCGAGACACAGGGAGGGGGGAGGCGGGTGGGGGCGATTACCCGGACGCAGGGATCGGATTTCGCGGCCTTGGATTTGGGGTTTCCGGCGCCGCCGCCGCCGCCGCGATGCTTCGTCATCGATGTGCAAGGAAGGCTGCGGTCGTTTCGTCGGGGGGGGGAATTGAGACGAGGAGCTGAGGGGGTGGAGAATCTTAATGCCGAGAGACTGGATTGTCTGTCGAGGATATTTCTTGCGGTCGGCGATCTTCTTTCGTTTGATTTTAAATTGTGCGAGCGATGATTTTGCTGGTTTACTTTCGGGAAAAGATCACTTTCCCCGCAAAGGCGGAGGTGCTTTTTGTTTTGCTTTTTTCTACTTTTACGATTAAAGCTTCTTTATTACTGCTTTATCTTATTAAAAAACAAAAAAAAAAAAATAAAAAAAAAAAAAATAAAAAAAAAATCGCGAACAAGATTTACTGAAAACATCTTTTACGTCGTACAATACACACTGAAAAAGCGTGCGCCTTTGACACGCCAAGCAAAGAAACCTCAGATTTGCCCCAGCGAAAAAGTAAACCCGCCTTTTATTCAAAAAGTAAAGACAATTTTATCGCGCGAGCGAGGAAGCGCCCCGGCGGTAAAACGCGAAAAACCCCGGCGGAGTCCCGTCGTCCGCTGAAATTTACACCGCGCGGCGTCAGCATTTTTACGCCGCGTGCTCTCCCCCTGCATCCCCCGATCGAGCGAGCAGCGAGTCCTCGACGCAGCGCGCGCAGTGCCCCCGAAGCGTCCGCGCGGAGAACGAAATTTCCCCTTATCAAAATTTCAGCTGCTCTCCTCGCGATCGCGCGCGCGAGAGAGAGAGAGAGAGAGAGAGAGGCCACGAGTAGCGCCGCACAATAACTCGAGCGGGCCATTCAGAGGGCGTCCCATTGTTGCGGCGCGCGCGCGGTATCTCCCGGTCCGCTGAATGTTTTATTCGCCGCCGCCTCCGGCCTCGTCCGCATCCTTAGGCGAGCTGAATAAGGAAGATCTGGTTTACGTCCAATTTTTGGGGCGAGTCGAGGTAGGCGTTTTGAATGACTTGTTTCGGAGCGAGCGAGGGTGAAGTCTGTGCGTCGAGTGAAAGCGAACGAAAGTCGGTGGCAGAGCTCCGTGGCTTCTTTCTGAATAAAACGTTAGCGTTCGCGCCGCGATTTGGTAATTTTAGCGCTTACGCGTAATTTCACGTTGGGTTTTTAATCCACGACAAAAGCAACTCTTCGCAATGCCTATACACTCCCCGCGAAAAGCGCGCAAAACCGACTGCTCGGAGAACAGCGGCACTTGAATCGAGCAAAACTTGCCGAGTGCGTTAGCACCCGTCCCTCAGCGCAGATTCACGAGGAATCTCTACCTTTCCCGCGGCTCCGAAGATCCGCCCGACGCGGCGAGGATGCACGCGCGATCTCGCGCCGATCGATATCCCGACGGGCGAAGCTGCCGCGGCCGCGAAAAGGCGTACCGCTCGGAGCGTCGAAATCATTTCCGAGGGGTAATTGGCGGGCGCGCGTCGCGCGAGGACGAGGGCGACCTCGGGGATCGGAATGCTGCGCGTGCTGGACGCGGAAGGAATGACTTTCCCGTTCGCCGCCTTGGAACGTCGAGCGCGCCCGGTGGTGGGTTTAATGCGAGCTTGCGTACGCAGAGAACAATTGCATGACGGCTTTGATTTTTCTTCGGGCGGTCGGAATAGTAATATAGGCTCTGCGTTTTTAGTTAAATGAAAGGTTCGTTTGAATATTTATAAGGCGCCGGGGCTCGGCTCGCGAAGCAATTTTTCGCGGATTTGACGTACGTACACGGAGAAAAGTTTTCTAGAAAAAATTATAATAGTACATTTTAATTTCATCACAGACTGTAAAAATCTTAAAAAATGATAAATTTTCATATTTAGACTTGTAAAATTTTTACAGTCTGTGATCAAATTAAAATGTACTATTATAATTTTTTCTAGAAAATTTTTCTCCGTGTAGATGATTAATGAAAATTTGATGTGAGTAAATTAAAAGTTCTTCTTTATATTTGTTTTCTGAATCGTGAATAAAATGCATACGTGTTTACGTGTCTCCTTTGTGAATTATTTTTTTTAAATACATTTACAGATTTTCTGCGACAAAAACTCGCGCATCTTTCGCTAAAGAAGCCCTTCAAAAAAATAATTTAATTAGAAAAAAAACCAACGAAAATCTCCCCGCTTTCAAGCCACAATCAATTAAAGCAATGCCGATGTCGATCAATGCTTAATTACCTCCGATACAAAACGAAGCCCTTCTTCCCCTCGAACAATTTATACAATTTCCAACAAACACTTACGCAACCGCCTGCAAATTAGCATTTCGATCAAAGCCCCGCTGAGTAATAAAGCCTTACCCCGACTCCTATTGACTGAGTAGACAGAGAGAAAGAGAGAGAGAGAGAGAAAGAGAGAGAAAGAGAGAGGGAGAGAGAGAGAGAGAGAGCAGTCAGGCGAGGGTCAGTGATTGTGGCAAGTCTGCCTTCAGCGTAAGCCGAGTCGCAGGTAGTCGAGGACTCAAGGGGTTTCGGCCGGCCGATTAATTGAATTACGCAATCTCCGATCACCGAGCGTCCATTAACGATTATTGTCCACGGCCTCAAACAAAAAAAAAAAAAAAAAAACAAAAAAAAAACGAACGCGGAGAGGCGGACGCGTCGTCTCGCCCGAGGGAGGTCAATTGCGTCCGCCTACCGACTGATAAATAAAGAATGCAATACTCTGCTCTTGCCGCCGATCGAGCGTCAATATTGATTGAGTATAAAGCCGGCGATTTCGCTATCCGAGGAGGATGTCGCTTACCGGCTCGCAGGACGTTTCGGAGGAAGCTCGAGTGCGCGCAGATTATAACAGGTGCTTGCGAGAGGTGCCGTAAAATTTTTCGTCGCACTGTGTATTTATTCAACTCGGCGTTGAATCCTAAGCGTTTCCGAGCGATTTCGGTGCTCGGATGCTGGATTGAATGCGGCGCTTCCAATTTAAATGCAAATTCACAGTCGCGCATTGATCAAAAACAAAGCGGACGAGTAAATAAAGTATACAGCGCAAATGATTCCGTTTTATCTGCGCAGGGCTCAAAAGCAATCACGCCCGAGCGGAATTTCATTTACCGAGCTTACATTATCGAAAAGCAAATCCTCCCCGCAGCTGTACGGCCGACTTGATTTACGACCTCTCCTTCGCGTTATACATTATTTTCCAAACTCGGCCCTCGAAAGTAATTGCCTCAATTTCCGAATCGTCCCTCCCCGCGTTAAAAACAATTCTCGCGGCGCGACGGCGCGGACCGCCGATAAGAAGGAGCAGAAATCTCCGATTATCGATCCCGTCGAGCCGCGGGGGAGAATAATCTCGCTTCCCACGCGATTTTTCATCTCCGGCAGGCAGGGCAACTTAATCCGCGTCAAAGGTACACATATATATATATACGTAAGGTAAGTCGCTCTGCATAATTCAGCGCGGCGAAGTTTCTCCGCGGTCC
This sequence comes from Ormyrus thymus, assembly GCA_035582935.1. Lineage (NCBI taxonomy): Eukaryota > Metazoa > Arthropoda > Insecta > Hymenoptera > Ormyridae > Ormyrus > Ormyrus thymus. Next base: position 14,095 of record JAWWEM010027823.1, on the reverse strand, counting down.
TCCCCGCGGAGGGGGGGGGGGGGGCGCAAAATTAACGCGCGCCCGCAATAAAAGCCGCTCTCGCCACCCGCAACAAAACTCGGCGCTGCTCCCGTTTTCACCAAAGAAGGCAGTTCCCCCCCCCTGCCCTTCCGCCCGATAATTAATAACGGACAGTTGCGCAATTTATCGCATTGCGATGACGGGCCGGCGCACGTGACGGCCGCCAACCCCAGTCAAGGTCGGGGGTCGGAGCGACACGTGATGCGAAAAATCGAGCGCCGATTAAAAGCCCGGAGGCGATATGAATGGCGGCACGCGGAGCTGGGCGCGCGCCAGCTTTCCGGGGGGAGGGCCCGGCCCGTTTGCCTCGGGGATTACGCCTGGATAATAAAGGCTCTTCGGGCGGGGGGAGGACCGGGGAGCTCGCGCGAGCGGCTCGCCGAAGAGGCTCTTCGACGGGCGTTTACGCGTTTTAAGGAGCTTAATCGGATTTCCCGGGCTCGACGGGCTCGTTCGGCCCTCCGAAACTGCTCTTTTACGGGGTGTCGCGCGTTTTTAAAGCGCGCTTTTTACGCCGATGGGAATCGCCGCGCTGATCATACTTCCAGTTTTACGCGCCGATTCGATAAGTTTTCCTTTTTATCCTCTCATTCAATCCTCCGTTAGGCGAGCTTCACGGCCGTCCCTCGGAAACTCGCGAAGCAGGGTGCTTCTGATTCGTCGAAACGCGGCAGCTTTCGGGCGCGAAATCCTCCTAAACAGTTAACCGGATTATTACGAGGAAGTGGAAAAAAAAAGAGATCAAATACAGAGGCCTACAACGCTCTTTCCATCGAAGCTCGTCGACTCCAACGGCTTCGCTATTAATCCTCGCGCGCGCAGCGGAACAAAGCCAAGCTGACAAGTAAGCATGCAGCGTACTCGAATCAATCATGAATTAGATATTCACCTGGATTATCGAGTCTGGGTGAGCGCTGCATAGTCTTGGTCTCCTCGGCGATCCTCATGCCTGCGATGAGACAATTATTGCGTTTTCTCAGTCTGAACAGGCTCGCCAGGAAGGCGAGGCTCTTGCGCCTCAGCCGGTCGTACTTATTGTTGCCTCTGGGGCCCGTGCCGCCCCCGCCGCCGCCGCCGCCGCCGAAGCCAGGTCCGCCACCCCCGCCGCTGCCACCGCCGCTACCCGGCGACGGCACTCGTATCATTACCGCGGCAGGGAATTTCGTGTATTGTGCGTTGCCTCGCGGACGAGGCGCCGAGTTTCATGTGGGGCGCGCGAGACTCGGCGAGGTGTGTAAGCGGCTGCGGGTCGAAGGAGTGAAAAGAGTTTTTTTTTTCGTTTTAGATCTTGCTTTACTTCCAGGTGGGGGGTTACGGGTTTCGGTTGTTTGATTGGAGGGGGGCGGAGGTTGTCCGGGGGGATTTTGGTTGGAAAGTGGACAAAAGTTTAGAGTCGGAACGATTTGCAATTGAAGGACATTTGTTTACAGCTTATTTATAAGCTTTTGTGCTTTTGCGCGTGAAATGAAATCATTACAATTCGATTCGTTAATGCCTTTAGAAGCTGTCGGCTCGTGTAAGCAATGTTCGATGGAGCTTTTGCGATAACAAACTTTAATAAACGGTTTTTCTACTTTGTAAAGAAGTAACGCTATAAGCGCAATAATTAAGACAATCGACAATGAGAGCAATAAGTCGATTCACGCAGAACAATTAATCAATTTCCTTTGTTCGAATGCAAAGCATTCATAAAGAAAGTTTTCAATAAGTAAGTAATTAAAGAATAAAAACGGGCGTACTTTACGTGATGCTAATTGCATTTCGAACGACGCTTCACAGTACTAACAAGTATTTACAAATTTAGTTCACACGCCAGCTGGGTCGTAAAATAATGGCAAAAATTCAATTTTAAAAAGTAAAACTGCAGTAACTTCCTTTTACTGTTATGTTGAGCGACTCACAGTCATTTTTCAAGAAAACATCCATTCAAACATTATCCTCGCGCTCCCGAGCAATTAATTTAAACTTTCAACGAGACGGACCAACAATTTCGAAAATTCGTTCCGCTTTCAGAGGGAGAGGCACAACAAAAAGCGATACATATTTAAAAGAGTCGCCGAGAGCGTTGAAGGTGACGGAAAATGCGAAATTCCGACTCGATAACGGTGAAAGTTCCGGGCGCCTAATTTCGACTTCGACCTCGTCTCCCGTTCATTAAAAACCTCGCTTCCTCAGCTCAAAAACGCGACTCCTCCGACGGCCCGCAAAAAGCACAAACAAAACACAACCCCCGCGGCGGCGCCTGGCCTTTACATTTCACCGTCATTCCCGGAACTTTCCCGTCACCCTCCCGCCCGACTCCTCCATTCACTCCTACAACCGACAGAAAAACAATAGCAGGCACCTACCGGGCAGCTCCACGGAAGACCGGCGACTGACGCAGAGAGAGACAGAGCTGCAGCAGCGCTTAGAGGCCGCCTCGCCGGCGCCGAGGCCCCTACTGGCGCAGGTGTCCCTCGCGCGGCCAGACCGGGGGTGGCCTTTTTTTCCTCCTCGGAGACTCTCTCTCTCTCTCCCTCCCCCGGCCGCCCCCGCCACCCGAGGAGAGAAAGAGAGAGAGAGCTGCGCGCGTTGCGCTTAGGCCCGGTTCGCAATCGACGCCGAGCGCCAGGCGACGACGGGCTCAATGGACGGCCGGGCTTTTCAATGGGCCGCGCGGCGGGTTTTCTTCGATCGGGGCTGGGGAGCTTGGATGGCTTTCTCTAGGCGCGGATTAGCTGCAGCGGCTCGGATTTAGCAGGGACTTGGAAAGGGGGTGCTGGGCTGTGAACTTGTATTTTTGCAAAGTTGCGAGCTCGCCGCTCTAATGAAAAGCCGTAAATGTTCGAGGCGGCGGCAGCGAAATTAAATCGAATTAAAATTTAACTCTCGCGAGAATTTCATCTCAATGTATAATAATGGATCAGCTCGAAAGTTGGGTAATTTCGCTCCAGTTAATTCACTTCCCCGCAGTGCTTAAAATGTGCTAATCGTTGATTAGGAAACTTTAGAATTCCATCAAACTATTATTCTATTAAGCGCTAAAGGTCAGCACTTAAACTCCAAATTAAAATAAATAATCCCACTCTGCTAAGCCCACCAAAATTTCCTCAAAGTTAAATTACCAACGCCAGCCGAGCTGCAGCGTAACTTCCACCTCCCCCGTCCAAAAATCCTCACCACCCAAACACTTCGCCCCTTCGACAACGCAATTTCAATCGTAGCCAATTTTTCCCCAATCACACCCCGTCACCCCTCCAGCCGCGACAATAAACAAATGCGCTCGATTCACTTATGCAAGTCTCCAGCGGCGAGCGTAAATCCGCCGTCGCCGGTCGGACTCCATCCTCTTGTGGACTCTGCCTAAGCCACACCCCCCACCACTCCCGCGCCTCTCCCTCCTCGCGCCGCAGGACTCTGCGCAGCTGCGAGGATCGAAACCTCCGCCCGCGGCAGCCTTCAAAGGACGAATTTACATCGCGCGACGATGACCGATTGGCGACGCTCTCTCTTTCTCTCTCACTATCTCGGTTTATTTATTTCCGCGGGCGCGTCGCTGATTTGATGAATTCCTCGAAGCGGACGAAGGCGACGTCGGGCATCCGATATAACGCCGACGACGGGGACTCCGTCGTCGGCGAGGAAATTAACTCGCTAATTGGCTCGCGTTTTTAAATGGGAATCTGCGCCCGTTGATGGATATTCGGGGAATGAAGCTTGTTAAAATTCGACGCGCTTTTTCGCCCTAATCGAGGAGAGGAGGGAGGTCGGCGTTCGAAGCATTTGAAGCTGCTTTAAAGGATTGATCTTTATTGATACCGGAAATCGGTCAATTACTGCTCTATATTCTCAATTCCTTCATTTCTTAAAAATTTTTCAACTGCACAAGAGTGAAAATTAGATGGGGGGGGCTTTTTTTTAAATTTTACGAGACGGAAGAGCCGGAATGAATTTCTGAATGGGAAGTAGAAAAAGCAGCTGAGTTACGATTTTACGTTTAAGTAGTAAAGGGAGCGTCTACTCGGGCAGTGGAGTATACTTTATTCAATGCGGCAGGATTGCGATTGCCATTGACTTGATCTAATTTTCTTATGCACCAAACGACTAAGTTTACCTTCGCATTATTTCAAACTGAATTGAACTGTCATAGATTTGTATTAACTTTTCTTTGTATAAGATTTTAAGTTTTATTAGAAATAAACGGAGAATAAATACATTTTACTCGAAATTATTATTTACTAAATAGACATTTTTAAGGATTAAAAGTTATCTTTACAAGGCGGAAAAACTGTGGAGGAGGAAAAGGTTCATGAATTTCAAGTTAATTGCAAAAAAAAGTTTTCTTGCTTATCCAGCTGCAAAATTAGTATCACAATTTTAATTTTCTAATTAAAATTCGCAATTAGAGCGATAATTATCTTCTCGCTTTTTCTAAAAAAATTCTTCTTATATTAGTTAAAAGCTACATTAAATTTCCTTACGGCGCAAAGTGTATTCCCGGATTATCGACGCGGGAGGCAATTTCTCCCATAAAATTTCGCTCCGCAAGCAAGACCGGAAAGTTCGTTTTATTCGACGCAACTGGAGCAAATAAATAAACGAGCCTAATGTTTTTCCAGGTAAATTTCGTTTTAACGCCAGAATTTAGACTTCAAATACGCTCGCAGTTCGTTTTCCGTTAATATTCAAAGCAGCCACTTAGCATCGAAATTACCTCTGCAACCTCGCTAAAACAATACTCGAAACGTCGACTTTAAAAAACCAAATCCGCGAAATTTCTATTCGCTCGGCTCGGCTTTAATTTCCCTTTCTCCAAACTACCGGCTCCTCGCCGAACTAAAGCAATCGCCGGCGCTCGGCGTCAAAACTGTACTGCCCCCCTCGAAACAACCAGCCTCGGCTGCCAATAAAAAGAAAGCGATATAACCGTAGCAGCAGTCCCCCCCACCCCCTCCACCTCCTCGGCGCGCGAAGAAAACTGCTCGGGAGCACGCCGACTTCGATCGGGATGCGTCTCGGAGGCGCGCTTTTTTATCGCTTTGATTCTCTTTTCTTTCCGCTCCGACCCTCGTGACCTACTTACCGCCCCCGGTGGTCGTACACGTATACGCACGCCGTCGCACTTCCGGGACGGGGGGGCTCGTGCAGCGGCGCGTGCCGGCGCGCGGTGTTATACTCCCTCGGACGTGCTCGGGAAAAGTCGTCTCATTGTTCGCCGAGTTGATTAGGGAGCCTTTTTCGAATCTCTTCTCTCGGGGGCCTTTCCGCGCGAGCGACGAGTTTTAATTGAATATACGAAGCGATTCGCGGGCGCTCGGTGATTCTTCAAAGGGATTTCAGCGTTTTTGGTGGCTGTGTTTTTTTCTTTTACTTTTTCTTATTACGATGAATTTTGACATTGAAAACGGGACTTTGCTTTCGTGGATACTTTAGCGGTATTGTTGAAAAATTCGTTCGATTGACGCGTCAATAGAATATGATTGCAGGAGTAAAAGCGGAAACTTAATAAGCTCGAAGCGCGTGAAAAAATGTATACATATTTACGTAAAACTTAGCCCGAGCGGAGAGAGATTACCTTGAAATTTATATTTTTTAAACCGAGAGTAAAAATATTTAGTCTACCTGGAGTCTCGTTAGAGTTTAATTGGGAGTGTTAAGTGCGGTCGCTAAGTGGCGAACCACTGAACCTTGCACTTTACGTAATGCAGGTTTTGCGGATAATAGAAAACTGGCCTTGCAATTTTGGTGGGAATGTCTTCCTTTTTGTTAGCCCGGAGTATTTAAATTGTAGCTTTTAGGATGAAGAATTAATAATTTAGAGCTGATTTTTATTATATTTATGATATTATTTATTAAAAGTATACTAAGCTCAGGAGCGAAATTGTAAAGGTAATTAAGAAAGTGTAATTAAACGTTCAGAAAGGTCTTTAGAGTAAAGTCGATGTTTATATTTATTAACCACTTTACTCATAAGTTTTACTCTTTTTATCGTAATGTAACTTTTTCTTTGTGTATATGATGTTAACTGTTTAACATGCTTAAATTTTAATTCACAAAAGGCAAGTCCTATAGAAGCTTAAGCTGTCTTTTCTTTCTTCAACAAAAATAAGCTGTTCTAATTTCATTATGAAATTTATATAAACAGACTATTTCTACAATGAACAATTAACTCATAGTCTTTATTCTTAGTCAGTTTTCATAAATATTAAAATAAATTAGTTATAAAATTATTCGTAAAAAAAAAACACCGATCGCGATCAATTGAGCGCGACTAATAAAGCAACACTTTCCTATATAGATCAACATTTTGCTTAATAAAATGCGCAGTCCACCCGGCTAACAACCGTAAATCCGCGCCAGACCCTCCTCAACAAATTTCGCGCGTCCTTATCTCCGTCCGAGCCATCTCCAGCATCCCTCGGCCGGAAGGGGGGACAGGTCGAATTCCTCGGCGTCTGGCCGATATATTTATACGCGTCGGCTCGTTTCGCTTTTCTCCTCCCTCATCTCGCCGGCGGTCTCTCCTCCTCGATCGCGGCGCGATTTCGCCCCTCGACGCCGGGAAATTCCGCGGCCGGATTAAGGCGGACGAATGTATAATGTATGCGTCCCTTTCGGGCGAAACGTTATTCTTCTCTCCCGGCGGGGGGGGGGGGACGAACGATGTAATATGGATGCGCCGCTTATCCGTTCGATTTGGACGACGAAATTGAAAGGTTGCTGATTCGAGGGGGACTTTTTCGGGGATGGACGGCGGACGCGGAGCAGGAGTTCTCGCGAAATTTATCCGAGAGGTGGAAATTCGGGCATTACACGGAGACGTGAAATTTGAATTCGTTGAATGCGAAATGATTCCATTTACAATTCGTTAGGTTACCGCGTCACCCGGAGGCGAAAATTGAGATCAGAAATAATAGCCGGCTGTGGATACAGTTCTACTTTTCGCTTACGTACATTTATTAATTATTCGTTAGCAAGTGACACGTTGATAGAATAATTTCAGACACTTATTTTCGTTTATCAAGTTCATCTATTGGGCAAATACATAGTTATTGGTATTATTTTATCGTACAATCTTTATATGAAGCTTATATAAAGGTATACGTATGTATATAATAATAAGTACATTTTAAATGAAAGACTCTCCGTTGTGTAATTTTATCTATGGGTTCGTACTAAAGAATGGCAGTCATTTATCAAATTTCTCTGGTAGAAACTCGACCGATTTCGTTAGTAAATATATTACTTATAAGTTTGACTAACACTCAATAAAACTACTCGGAAGCCGCAGTAGAATCATTAAAATAAATTTCACTTTCCTTTAAAGCATCGCGTCGTTTTTTAATTTCAAAATTGGCCAATTGCTCGTTAAAAAGCTCGCGAAAGCTTCGCCGACGATTCCAGCAAATAACCTTCGCAATCTAAAAAAAACTGAAGCTTCAATCTCCAAGACCCAATTTCCCGAAACATCCACGTCGACGCCTCCGTCGCCGGCCTGTAAATCGAGCGGCAACAGCCCCGGTAACGGCAAAAGACAATCCACCCAGCAGCCGCACAGCAGCCAGCCGCCTCGAGGCAGCGGCGGGCTGTCAGCAACGGGGTCACCTAATCTGCAAGCTCTCTCTCTCTCGCTCTATCTCTCTCCGCTCGCCAATACAAAGTCGGAGCTTCGCTCGTCATCCCCTATTTGCCGAGTGGCGCACGTGTCGAAAGCCGCAAGCTCGCAATAGCCCCAATCAGGCCCGGAAGCGTCTAAATTTCCGGTCGGCCTTGATTCGCGAGAAGGGAAGAATCCATTAGCGAGGCGCGCGCTCCGAGAACTGGGTATAGCGTGGGTCTGCGCGCCGATAAGGGCGGCGTATTTTTACGAAAGGATCGCGTTGTCTGCGGGTGCGATCTGGCGCTGTTTTTAGGACGTTGAAGGATGTAGGGGGGTATTAATAATATTTTATTTCCGACGGGCTGCTCGGGTGGATTTGATTTTATTTCTGTTTTGCGGTAAAAATAATTGTGGTTAAATATAGCTCTTACTGTGAATTTCAAGTTTTATTTAGTTTTGATGCTGCTGATTGGCGTTTTACGTCTGAAAGCGGAACGTTTTGGTAGTAGCGAATGCAGATTTGTCAATAAAACCTACGTAAAACGACACTCTAAACCAATTTAATTATGGCGATTTTCAATAATCATTGCAGATCTAATGCTGTGAAATGTTTCATTGCACGCTTATATGCCAGAGCTTTTAATTAATAATTAACCCGCCCTGATCGTTTGTAAAGTTAATATTTTATAACTGATTGGTCGATGTACGGAACGTAATGTAGGACGCAATAATAGGCACCGTTAATTTTATCCAGATATTGAAATGCACTTCCATGCATTTCATATTCAATTTCAGATACCCCTTTGCCTCCCGAGCTTTAATCAATTAAACATTTCTGCCTAGGGAATTTGGATAATTTACTTATAGAACGTCGATCGAACAAGAATATCCGCGAAAAATGAAAATGAAACCCGTACTATTATAGCTTGAAAAATTAAAATTTAACAAAACTCTTTCCAGCGATCGATTTTAAAATAAAAGTACTCGATTGATTTTGTGAAAAAAATTCCAACCCGTCTCTTAATAACAGCGAGCACAAGCTCCCGCCGACTACGCAAATATTTCTTTGACGCATACACGCACTCGGCTCTCAACGAGATTGCCCGCGCGAAATGCGCTCCAGTAAAATACAGCCCGAAAAAAAAACCCCGCGGGGGACACATCAGTTTTTCGTGCCCCCGCTTTCTCCCGGCGGCGCTCGAGAATCGATAGTTATTATCTATAATTACGGCGAAGGAAAGACCGATAAATAGTCAACTTGTCGGCACGATTATCCATTTCTGTACGCAACGAGAAGTGTGGCCCAGACAACAGAACCGAACGCGCGGGTCTTGTAGGAAAGTTACGTGGTCTTTTTTTCTTTTTTTTCTTGGTGTGAACACGAGTGTTGGAAAGGTTGCTGGGTAAATACAGCCGTACTTGTTCCTTCTTTTGCCTTTTGAGAAATTGAAATTGCATTGTTTGATAGGGTATAGATTAATAGAGTATAGATGAAACTTTTTTTTTTTACATGAACTAAACATTTAATAAAATAAAAGCTTTAACTCATTTTTGAGGTATTAAGTAGCTAATTTAAATGTTCTCAAAAAGTAAGGCTATGCAACCTCGAAGCACTCAATGTCACACTAGAAGAGAATTTTACCGATTGTCCGTCTACATGAGAAAAACAAATTATATACTATATTTATATTTGTTTTAATTTTATATTAGTGTATTTATTTTTAATGGTCTATAATGAAACATAAAAAAAGATTTATAATTAAAGTTTTAAAAGCTAATAACTATAGTTCTTAACTACTAAAATCAAATTTTTTGGCAATTTAAAATGTGGAATTTTTTCTTACGTATTTACAAGGTAAAACATACCTTTTTATGTTAGGATATATTTCACATTACAACAATAACTTTCTGAGCTATTTAAGAAAGAAAATTATCAGCCCATTGAATAGGGAAATCATGTAAAAAAAAGCGTTTCATCGCGACCTATTAAATAATAATAGCCACGGAACTTATCTATTAACTATTTTCCTGATCATTTTCAATGCTGGAAATTATACCAGGGGAGAGCAATAGTCACTTCTATAATAGATGTAAATAATAGTTAATTGTTATTGTAACAGTTAATTAGAGTGTATTCTAATAATCACAAGTACAGTATCGATTATGCTTTACCTATAATTCATACGTATAGTATTATTTCAAATGACAAATTTAGCGTAATTAAATTTAATTGCGCTATGATTAAAAATCCCTTATCGTGAAATTAGCATTTTCTGTTTGAAATAAATTTTAAATGTTGTATTGTCGCACAGTGATAAAGTGAATTAAGAATCCACGTTGATGTATAATCATCATTACCCATCTTTTTTAATGTAAATAATACAACATTCCCATTCATCAGATTTATAAATTGGAGTAGATTTTTTTTCGCTTCAACGTACAGCGAAGATAAACGAAGCCCGTATTTTTAGAGCGATTTTTAGGCGATTACGTCTTATTAAAATATACAGCCTATGAAACTCAACGCCTCGCGTCAGCATTAGCCAGCCGATAAATTAACGAGATTTAAGGCGCTTTGTACGCGAGGTTATTACCCCTAAAGATACTATCTCCCGAGCGAGCTTCGAGAAATACGAGAGGCCCTTCGCGCGTTAAAAAAGAAGCTCGGAGGCGGTTATTAACCGGGGATTCAACGAGTGACTCGCGTGCACCTTTCGCTGAAAAAAAATCTGCACGTACGGGCGTTTTATTCAAGCGCCCGCGTCTGTTTCCCGTTCCTTTTAGAAAGTGAAAAAAATAGCCGAAGCTACGCCGAGAATTCAAGGTTTACCCTCCTGGAACACTAACCTACAAAAATTCTATGCCGTATTTTAAAGCGGAGAGAAAAAAAACTTGACCCCTTTACCCGCCGAGGGAAGTGAAAAAACGGGGATGTAGAGCGTCTATTCGCGGAAGGTACGTCTACACGTCTTGCAATTATTCTACTTGACCGATTATGATCTTTAATAGATATATATACAACAGGTATTACGTAGCGTTTACAGACGTGCACTCGTTAATTTTATCTATTGCAACCTGCAGACTCGGAATGCCGAATGGAAAATATCTCTACACGAGAGCTTTCCGTCAGTTTATTTATTCCGCCGGTCGGGCGGTCCATAAAACATCAGCAAAAGCAGAAACAGACGGAAAATAGAACGTCAAAATTTAAATTGAGAAATGCCACCGGGAACAAGGGAATTTCCGAGCGCATTCTCCGTTCTCGCGAAAGTTCTTCCGTATTCCGCGGCGGTGCGTTGTTCTCTATAAACATTGCAGGTTAGTCCCGCGGGTGCTGGATAAGGCTTCGTATCGCTGCACCTTCTCGACGCTTCCGCTATCTCCGCCGACAGTCTTCCGATAAAAGAAGCTTCTCTCGCCGGCGCTTGTTTTAAATTCCGAGCGCAGAAATGATAAAGCCCGAGGAAACACGAGGGATACAATGGACGATTATCGACGTCTAACGTTGCGTCGGCCGCCTAATTGTCGCGCCGAGCGGTGATTTCGAAAGTGCGGGTGGACGGCTGTTGTTTTTCGCGTATTTTTAGACTGAAGCATAGAAATGTCTATTTTTAAAGGGAAGCTATCGACGGGGAAGCGCTGACAAATCAAAGGGAAAATCGATGATCGTTAATCTTGATCTAACGAAGGAACGCGCTTGAAGATAGCATTTTTTTAACGAGATTGACGAGATTGCGCTAAGTAGAAAGTCATACGTTTCTTTGACGGGCATTCAGTCACTGAAGCCCAAAAGTATCGTACCCAAATCTGAATAAAAAGCCACCGCTATAAATTCTCGAACCCTTCTACTCCCCGTTCCCCAAAAGAAAACCACAACCTGACTCCTCCGCGAAGCCTCTCGAAGAGGGCGAGAACAGGGGAGCCCGCGTGCAGCAGAAACCGCGCGCACAAGGCAGGCCGCGTCCGCGTCTGGAAAGGCCAGAGTGCCGGCCTCTCCCTCGTCCGCGGCGGGCATCGATCGGGCCGCGCCGCTCCTCCACACATAAACACGTCCCTCCCGGCGGCGGCGGCGGCTCAGGCGGCTCGGGCGGTCGGCTCTCGGCCCCGAAAGCTTCGCCGCGACCGGCTGCCCCTCGCTGTTCTACGCCGCGTACTGACCTCAAGCTCCGGGAGACGGCATCCTCCTGGCCTGGCGCGAGGACTCGGCTCGGTGTCGTGCTGTCGTCGCTGGCGCTGGAGACGCAGACGCGGCTGCATCCTTCGCGGACGAGCCCGGGACGGAGAGTGCGCGCGCTGCGCCGGCGGATCGCGACTCTGCGCGCAAGCCGCCGCGGGGTAGTGGGAGCTGCCGCGTGCGCCGGAGACACGCCGACCGGGTGGGGAAGGTGCACCTTGCTGAGAACGAAGGGGGGGGGGGGCGACGACGGTGAGGCGATCTTTTCGGACACGTGCACCGATGCTCGGATGTGCCTGCTTCCGGGGGAGAGGGGACGGAGTAAAGATCGCGGAGACGAGTGGGTGGGTTAGTGGTAAGGGCCGAGTTCGGTCAGGCTTTTTCAGAGTGCAAGTGGAGATTTTGGACTTTGGTTTTTGGGGATTTTTGAAGATTCGGGGGGGAAGGGCGATCGATCAAAGTGGAAGTCGGAAACTTTTGGAATGGAAACGCGAGGAAGGGCTTTTGGAGCACGAAAGTGACATGTTCCAAGTTATTGCAGTTTCTCAAGAATATGAGAGAAACTTGGAAAAAGTCAAAGGCAGATTGGAAAAAGTCGAATTCATAAATAAATCAATAAAAGAGACGTAAAAAATGTATAGAAAATTCATATTTGGACGGCAAAGTACCGTAGATTTTTCCATAAAATGTCAAAACTTTCAAACACTCGAAAGTTTTCTGTAAAAGACTCGTATTTTTTTTTTCAAGCGCCCAGTTCTTTTATTTTCACATCTCTATCCGTCAGTCTGTAAAGACTTTTATTTGCAGAGCCTCATCCCTTGCAAAATTATTTTTAACACCCTCCGCTCACACAGTATTTCATTTTTACAAATTGTTCTCCACCTCCTTTGTACTCTCGTAAAAGGTTTTATTTTCTTCTTACGCGTACATCTTGCTTAAGCCTCGCCGTGCCGCGGAAAGGGTTGCGACCTCAATACTTTATTTATTATATTTCTCGACGAAAAAAGGTTCGTGGGTTCGTTTTTTCGGATTTTAGGTCAATTTGAAAAAGATTGAAGGCGCTGCAAGCCAGTGGACTTTCAAATTAAATTTAATTAATTTTAATTAGAGCTCGCTCTAATTCAAACTAATTTAGATTGTATCAGAGGTGATTTTGAAATCGGATTAATTAATTAATCATGTCAAGCGGAAGAGCAGTGGAAGGATAGTAATATTGAAAATCGAATTTAAATTAAAGAATAATCGCAGTGCGATAGCTATTTTATAAGTCGCGTTCCCAATTTTCCAAATAATTATTGATTTAGATGAAAGTCTGTGACAAACTTTTTCCTTATGTAACGTTTGAATTTTTAAATAACTTTTACAAATGAAATACTATAAAACCTTCAGTAGATTCGTTTATTCTAATGTAAATCCGTGTAAAAATGATATCATTCGAATCTTTATTCAAAATCAGTTTAAGGCAAATATAATTTTTTTTAAATCAAAATTGACATATATATATACATAAAGTTTCTTAAACTAATGAGAAATTTTAAATTTTCTGCAACTTGAAAGAAACCAGTTTATTCATTACAACAAACAACTTTTTTATGCACCTTACATCCTCATTTTCCAAATTTTTTTCGTAAACTGCGAGTGCTAACGAAACTTTCCAGCTTTACATTTTCATCTCATTAGTCTTGCAGTAAAAATATTTTAAATTTGAATTCAAACAAAATGTGCCTCATTCATAATGATTCAAAAGATCTTCAAGCAGCACTTTTTAGCTTTATATATAAATTGAAAGCGCTATTAAGCTTTATGAAAGTAATTTCAGTTTCGACAAATAACGTAATCGCAGACCGTAAAAAGAACTTATTATTCCGAGGAAAATCCCGCAGCGAACATCAATATTGCATGATAAGAGTGAATTCCCTCTGAGGTATTATATTTAACTTAGTAATGAACGTGTCCGGAGAAGCGTATCAGATCTAATCGGCGAAGACGCGCCTGAGTTTCATATCGATTCATTAATTATCTCCAGCTGTCAAAAATTTGACGCGTCGTATTTCTGTTAGAATACCTGAATCTATGTAATATTCAGGTTATTTTTGTATCGTGAAGTCACGTAGTAAATTCTATGAAAATGTATTTTATGGTTGAAACAATTTTGCGGGAAAAATTTTAAATACTTTTTTACAAATAAAAATTGGTCAAATAAGCGACTTTGATCATATTTATATATACACTGAGAGAAAAAAAGGAGTAAAAATTACTATTCTGTATCGTAACTTGAGATATGAGAAGAAAAAAAACGA
>JAWWEM010027812.1:0-17387 GCA_035582935.1 Ormyrus thymus | reverse complement strand
GGTGGCTTTACTAGACAGTATGGCAATTTTTACAAGATTATTTGTAATTTTTACTATATTATTCTCTCAGTGCAGAAATAGAAAATCGACTGAAATATATTATAAATTATCCCATGCGTAATGTTTCATTACATACATCCCGTTGAAAAAATCTTATGAAATCTATAGACGATCTGATAGATTCTGATGCAAATATATACACGTGACGAATTCTGTAAAATAATTTTTAAAAACGTAGCTTAGAAAATGTAGGGAAAAAATACTTATCTTTCAAATCTAAGTGGAATGTTTGAAATTCATCGCAGCATTACTGAAATATACATACCAATGCTTCAAGTCGGATTTCTGTTTAAAAACATCATTTTTACGTACTTCTGAGCTGTACCGTACATTATCAAGTAAATTTTAAATTAAATCACATTAAATTGTAATTAAAAAATTAAGTTTTTGTTTATATAATATTTAAAACGAATCAGTATTTAAATTTGCATGATAAGATAAAGTTATTATTTTTACTTTTCAATAAGTCATTTTAATTGCTGAAATATTACCGAAAGCTATGTAATATCAAGATTATAAAAGTATGAAGCTTACAAATAACAATACACGTTGTCATGCTTTGCTTTTTAATGTAATCTATATATGTACCGGTTCTGCATGCGTATATAAATTTCATAATAATAAGAAGATTAATATAATAACTACATAAATATACCCAACATAAAAATAACTTATGATCTTCCAGAAATAATTCAGAAAAGAAAAATGACATGTGGAAAGTGAACAAATATTCACGTAAATATATTGTAAGCTAAATAAAGCAGCATATATAATTAGGAATTTTATTTATATTTATATTTAATTTACTAATTTAAATTAGCCCAATATTCCAACAAGTAAAGTAATATGCAGAAAACACCTTGAATTAAAATTATCATGCTTAGTAACTCTCCTTCCTATTTATAAACTTCACATGTTATTATAATCACCGGTTTTGCTACCTAAGATATTTCAGGCATAAAAACTGTACTAATTTTACGTTTTGCGTTTGACAGTTTCTCGCATGCAGGTATTTATATACAATCTTCAAAGGGAATTTTTCACTTAACCAGTTAAATTTAAAGTTCTTTTCCACAATGTTTTAAATTTTGAATTCTCGCACAGATCAATAATTATTGTTTGCATGAATAATTGCAATTCAGGGATTTTCGTTCTCGTCACGACTGGGTTAAATCCTCAATTGATAAGGCTTACTCAAACGAAACAAGTATTTCCAATTTGTTGAGCAATTTAAATCGTGATTCTTTGTGGACCTAATCGATAAACCCAAAAAATTTAACAAGTTAATTAAAAAGCGTTCAATTTCAATAATCGATACAATCAATGTTTCTTAATTAAAATAATATCTATAGAATTATTTACCTATACGAAATCTATATAATGAAAACACTATATTAAAATTAATTAAAATGAATCCTTAAAATCCTTCTGATTTTTACGTTTGATTCATATTTAAACTGTACATATATATATATATACATATAGATTTTCAAAGTCATTGCACAATTAAATTTATGAGTGTTTTGAAATTCACTTCTGTTTAAATTCTTCAAAACCTTCAGCAACCCTCTTTCCTCGAGAGATATTATAACTAGGGATAAAAGAAGGTCTGTGGAGCCTAAAAACTCACTCTTGTGCCAGATAAATCACGGAATTCTATACTAGCGTACGCATAAGGATCAGACTTCACTTCTTAGAATAAATTGGAGATCTTGAAAGGAGGCTCAAGATGTTCTGAATAAATTCCTGTATGAGCTCAATTGATCTAATTCAAAGAATTTTTGAACCTTTTTTTGCATAAAGATTGGGAATAAAGATAAACACTAGTCGTTCAAAATTTTTATTTATATTTTTTACATAATTATAAGAAGAAATTTTTATTCTTTGTGTTAGTTTTTTCAATAAGTTATGCTACAAAATTGAATCATACAGCCTTAAGTTTAGTCATGCAACATCCAAGAATATATTTGCAACTAATTCCGAGACAAGATTCACTGGTTTTGAATTCAGGTAGGGCTACTTCTGGGGGATATTGCATAATGCACAGGAAGCGCACAATATAACGTACAGTCAAATTTACTACCGTGATTTTTACTTGAAAAACTAAAGCAGTGAATGATGCAACCATCATGATTTTTAAAAACGTGTTGCATTATTCTTAGTAACCGTAAAAAATTTATAGATATACAATTTTGGATATTATCTGTCATTGTCATTAACAATACAGCACAGTTTTTCTTACAACGCAGAACAAATAAAAATAATACGGTTGATTATATGTTTGCAATGAATTATATACAAACCTTACGCATATGTGGATTATTTAATTTCCCAAATTTGCAGATAAGACGACGAGCCTCTCCCAACTTATTAAATACAATGTCAAGAAATCTCTCGAGAAAAATATGTTGATGATTGCTCTCGAACGACACAAATAAAAACATCTTTCCTTCTGCAAAATTGCATAATTGCATTGTTGTTTGCGTAGTGATTTATCGACCGGCCAGCTTTCGAAAGAGAAGTTTGCGCATTGTCAGAAAATACATGTTAGATAAAGCGTGAAAGTGATAAGAGCAGCTAAATTACATATACACAAAGAAGGAAACCGGCGTCGCTGAAACTCCTCGTGAAGAATAAAAGTGCGATCGAACAAGATTACTTTAAGAGTCATGATGATATTTGGTTTAGTTACTTCAGAATATAAATAATAAATAATTAACCGGCTTCAAAGATAACTGAAGAATTGCGTCAAGTTTAAAATAGTCTGATTTTTTTCATATTTTTTACTCGATTCGTTTCGCGTGCAACTGCAATGAAATTTACCGTTTCTGCAGTTTCCAATCCTCCTTCATTTCGAACTGATTCAAATTTAATATTTTTAAACGGTGAACATGCAAAGTAAAGTATAAAACTTAAATTAAATATTTACACGAAAATGATGTCAGTAATTTTTATTCGCATTTTCAATGTGTGTTTACTTCATGATAAGTTTTTGTTAACAAGGAGCACAATCATGATTAAGAATATTACAAAATTTTAAATGAATTTCGATGAGTTTACATAAGGAAAATGTGTTTCTTAAGCGTTGCAGGGGTCGAACTGATTGGATCGCTTTTTATTGTTAAAAAATGTTTGGAAATTTTTAAAAGAATAATTACCCTTTGATAAAATCTTAAAAATAAGAATGTATCACCAACGTGACATTTGTTCTCATTTTACATAAATCGGTACTAAAATAGATACATTTAATATACTTTTAGCATATATTATACAAAATTTCTTATCTAACAATAATGGAGCTAATGACTAGGTGTTTTTTCAATCTTTTTGTTTTCAACAAAATACTAATGCCGTCCACAACTTGTATAACAACAACTGTTGCGCAAAATTTGTTATAATAATTCGGGCAATTCATTGGGTTAATTCCAAACTTTAAAGTTATTTGCTCTTTGTCTGCTTGGAAATTTCATTAACTTTTTGTAAAAACTCATAAGTAGCTTAAATATTATTATATAAAGAATTACATTGATGAAATTTATCATAAATTTGTATCGTTAAACGAAACTGTTATAATACTATACATTGAGTCAATTATATATTCAGGGAAATGAACTCGATAGATACTTGTCGAAGCTCCTTCCCTTATTAAAGATGATATATCTTAATTGCGGACGCTAATGATTCTCAGTCAACTGATCACTGATAATCCATGATTCTGCAGAAAAATAAAAAATCACTTTTTAATATCGCTTAATCTGTTTAAGTCAACTGCCGAGGGCCATAAATCTCGATTTCATTCATTCATCGACATTAATATCTGGAAGTTCGCGCGTGTGTTTTTATTTTGTTGTAAAATCCGCACGATTATCTCTTCATCTCGTCGCTCTGTGTTTTTTTTTATTGACTGAGCCTATCAAGCCAAATTAAATTTATAATTTCTTCACGTCATCTTCGTGAAATGATTAACCGAGAATAATGTTTTCACAATATTTCAATAAATGAAAGAAAATTAAATTTCCCGGTTTTTTTTGTCAATCTGCGATGGCTAGGTAAGATAAACGTGTATTTTAGCTATGATTATTTTTTAATCAGACTCGCGGATAATGTTTCAATTGCCGTACGTAAATTTTTCTTATCAAAAATAATTTTCGAAACTTTATTTTACAACTTTTAATGAAATTACCTTTGAAATAAAAGGCGCAGCCAGTCCATGAGATGCATACGGGGTGGTTAAATCATGCTCATGTTTTAAAAACCATAACGTTCCTTTTCCTTTCTATTTTCAAACGAAGAGGAACAGAAATGATGATGCTAATTTGCATCAGACGGTGAGTTTCGCGAAGAGCGACTGTATCGACATATTACGATATGAATCAGCGGAGGCGCAAAGGAGTACAATTACAATGTGTATCAGTCGAAGCCAAATGACCTGCGGCAGTCTCGGCTCGTTGGAAGAATGAATGACTCGCGAGTCGGCGGCCCTGATGCAAGCCCCGGGGCCGTTCACTTTTTGTTCCAAGTCGCGAACTTAAAATTGTAATAATGATAAAAGAATATTAGAGTAATGACTTGCTCTTTTAAAAAAGCTTATACTCTGGAAGTCGGTTCGTACGGGGGAAGATCTAAATAATATAGTAATAAAATATTATCACTTATGGATTATACGTTTTTTTGCTAGAAAAATCACTGCTAGACAATGTTCTTAATAACTTTGAAAATTAAGCTAATCAAAATATGAGGACAGATTTATAAAAATTGTAGCTGGGAACGTTATCATTGAGTTAATTAAATTCTTTTCAAACATTAGGGGAAAATTTAATTTCAATAAGTATTGTAACACATTCAATATTAACCAAGTGATCCGTCATGCTTACAATTCTTTCCTTCAAATACATTTTCGTTATTATTGACATGGCAAAAATTCAGAAATTTGATTTGGTGGAATCATGAAACTAAATTGTTATTAATAAATATCAACTGAAAAAATAGCTGTATCATGACCTAAGATTTTTTTTTAAATAAAGGACACAAGCAAATCTTGCCTATTTTATGTATAATGAGATGCATCGAAGATATTAAATCTATTTACATGTAAAAAACTATAGGTTTCTTTTATTTTTATATGAATTTTATTTATAGATTTCTTTTGAAAATCAATATACTTTACAACTAGACTAAAAATTTGCATCAGACGATGACCAGCGAATATTAATAACGACTTGCTTTCTTTGATGCTTAGTTTAAGAAGTTCGCTTTGCATGGAAAAAAATTTGTCTAGCTTTTATAAAATTATCACTTGTGCAACTTCGAATTCCTGTAATCGTATCGCATCTAATAAACGAAAAATCATCGCAAATACATTGGTGCTGTGAAAATGTACTACTATTTTATTAGGTAGTTTTAAAACTAATTACTGGCCTATAAGCAAAATTAAACGTTATTACATAATATAAAATCACTTATATAAACAATGTTTTTAATAACTTTGAAAATTAGTATTACTTATACACTTTGTGGATAAACAAATCGAAGGTGTAAGTACAGATTTACAGAAATTTTGGTTGGAAAATCTAACTTTATGATTTATTATTATGCAAATTTAATACTTTTCAAATATAGGAGAAAATTTAATATCAATTATTGCAACATATACGATCAACACAGTGATCCGTCATACTGAAAATTCTTATACTGTAGCAAATATGAAATCAATCATAAAACTTCAATCGCACACAATAAAAAGTTTTGAAGGTTCAATTAAATTGAAATCATTAAAATATTCGAAAGTAATTTTGAATTTCTGTATTTATTAAAAAAAAATCTAAAATTTTTTATATATTATTATAATTTAAAAAACTCATATAAAACTTTCTGGAAACGTTTTTTAAAGATTTTGGATGCATGCTTTTATATTTAATAAAATAAAAAATAATTACAAAAGAACCTGCAAATTACCGTGACACACGAATTCGTGTTCAAATTCATTTCTATATACTATATTCACATATTGTGACGTAAACTGTGAAATTGCTTAAACCTTATTAGTTTCTCAAACGCCAATAACCAACTTGAATAATCAAGCTGCAATTTCTACACTATCTAAGTCACGTATAAACGGCCCTATAAAGCGATTTTTTTATCTCAAGGAAAGTAAAATAATAGATTCAGCTAATTCTTTTTAAAACTTATCTCTTCTTCGTGAAAAAATTCGTAACTGATGAAATACAAAGTAATAAAAAGACTTCATCTTTTTAAATTTACTGACGCAAAGAATGTATTAAAGTTATCAATAAATTCGCAGCGTTAATCATTATATTTATCGTCGACTTTTACTGATTATCGCATGTTACAATATAATGAAACCAGTATTCTCGCAGTAGATCTTTCTTTGTATCCGCAGTAAAATTGCTTGCAAGCTTTTAGTTTAGTGCTTATTATTCAACCCAAGATAGTGAAAAGTGATAAATGTATGCGAATTTTAAACGTTTCTGGAATTTGTCTTTATTTTATTGTTTAGAAAACTTGGAAATCTCCGCATGAATCTGTTTAGATATAGTGAATAATATGTTATAGTATAAGTTTCTAAAAATTTTATACCTATGTGAGTTGTGCGTGTTAAGCTATTTCAATTGGTGTGTTAACAAAGCTGATTTAATTATTTTATAGTTGGTATGAAAATGCGTAATCCATAAAAGAATCAAAAAAGTGTCTTTACAAATACGTATTTACATTTTCTTTTTTAGTAAAAAATTACAATATCATCGTTTAAAAAGTGTTCATATTTTTCCGTAAATAATGATGACATCGAAAAGTCGCTGGGGGATGTTTATTTTAACGCCATAATTTGAGTAACAATTTAAAATGGTTACCCGCATCTTTGTCCAAACTTATGTTTCTGCTCTACGTTTAAAAACGTTTTATTATCTCTTATGCTATTTACATTTTTATACTAGTTTTTATTGCGTCATGAAAGTAAATAAAATAAATTTTGAATATTTTATCATTTTTGTAAGTCAATGGTAAAAGTATAACAATGCTTTTTGCATGAAAGCAAGAAGAAGTAAAGCATTTCAATAATAAGAATCGTTTCTATGAGCCTATTTATATTGAAATATTACCAGAAATAAAATTCTATTCGTTGTGGGAAAGTTCTTTGTAAATTTGAAAGGACTATGTTAATATGATATCGCAGGTAACTTCTTTCTTGTGTCACGAAAATTCTTTTTTCCTCATTTTTACCAATTCTTCACGAATATGAATCACCGTGTAATTCCGGTGTATTCTATTGCTTCTCATTTGTATTTACAAAGAATATGTTTGCAATAAAAAGAGTTTTATTTTTAAAATGTTATATCGCGCTACATCTGACGTACTTTTTGCACATGTCGTTAAGGAAATAAAAGCTGGTATACGATTATTGTCAGCGCCATTTAAACTCATTTAAGAAATATTAAATTAGAAATTTTTACAAATTCTGAATATTTTCAAATAACACTATTCAAATTTGATCTAAAAATTGTTTATACTTCCAAAATTTAATAACAGATTTTCACTTAGATTATAACAATAATTATTATTTCAGAACTATCATTTTAGTCAAATGTAAAATCCCACCATAGTAATTAAGGGAGTAATAAATAATTGTCCTTAATGAAATCTTCCAATATTTTATTTTTAATTTTCATTCATATTATACTGAACTTCCTATTCAAAAACTCAGTTTGAGACACTCGAGGTTTGATAAGCGGTCAAAATATTTCTTTATTGATAAAGTTAGCTCTACTAAAACCGTTCGATCCCGAATCAATTAAATTACAAAGTGGATTTTCGCAAGCATCGATCAGTAACATCGACTTACGCAAATTATTAGCGAATCTTAAAATAAATTATTAAAATTTTCCGATATTCAAGGAAAAGAATTAAAAAAATAAAAAGAAGGCCGCACGTGCTCATCGTTTATTATCGTCAAGTTTTTGGTGTTTATTGCAAAAACTGAGGCTCCGCGGCTATCATTTTTGCTACACGCCCAGATAACCTTTTGCTTGTGGTTTAGCCTTACACTTTCATTTGCTAGCGGGACAGCTCGTCTTCTTTTCTGATGCTGGTTGGTGATTTGCTTATAAACCCCCCTAATACGATGAAACCGATCATTGAATCGGCAATGTTCGTCAAGCTGTCATTTTTTTGAATATATATATATATTTCTTTAAAAAATTGATAGTAGTTGTATAATGCCTTGAATGAAAAGGGTGACATTATATTCTTTATCATTATCTCCTGAATCTGAATCATTCAACTTTATCCAACTGAAGAGTCATAATATGACTCTGTAGTTAACAATTCAAAAGAGATTTAAATCGTTTTAAGATAATTATATATCCAATCTATTTCCAAAATGTGATCCAGCATCTCTCCGAGATATGGAATTTCGCAATTAACGAACAGATTCCTAATTAACGAGTCAAAAAATTCCTTGATCTGAAACTCTTTGAATGGAACTGCTCCCTTTTTTCGCCCAGAAAAATAGTCGAGTTTTTTTATTTTAGATCAGCATCATGTAGAACTTTAAAGAACGCAGCCCTCGACGCAGCCACTGATCTCCAAGTTTTGGGTCGATGGACGCAAGAAATTCATTCCACAAGATTGTTGATGGTTCAAGCAATTTCAATGTGTCATCGTTAATTGAAAAGAATCTGGCAGTAAAAATTTACATTCTTTTAAAAAAAATCCTTTATTAAAATTTTGAAAATGATATTGCGGACTCTTAATGAGTAGAAATAATTAAGAAGAACTTTAAGTTTGATTTTTGGAAGAAATAGATCTCGACGAATTTTTTGACCAATAAAAACTCCAAAAATTAGCACTAAATTTTCAACCAACCGTTTACTTAAAAATGACTAATGTATACAGTATTATGTAATATAATAATTATTTCGAATTTATGACAAACGAGATGAACGAAGTGCTATTACTTATTAATTTTTTATTATCAATACAAGTGTTATCGATAGAATAAATCGAGCAGCCATGTGTTAAATAAGAGTTCTAAGATTCTCGAATCGATATCAAACACTTATGAGATAATTCATAAGCAGGATGTGATAAAATCACCACGAAATAGCTTCCCGTGTTTTTATCACAATACTAAACCTTGCAAGCTTTATCTGTTAGCATCCAAGTTCTCAAATTAATCTTTCGATTTTTATTGGAATTCATCTGATAACATTGAAATCAATATTTTAGGTTCATTGGTCTGATTGATTAAAAGTGCTTTAGAGGTTTATTTTCTACTTCCTCAAATATAGGTCTTGAAATTCGTAGTTCCTTGAATAACGTAGAAACCACTAGAAGCTTTCTTCTTCCGTGTAGGTAATATTATTTTTCTGAAATGACGAGAGTTCTATCCAAATGATCGATTTGGATTAGCTTAAAATTACTCCTAGTCTTACAAGGAAATCTAATAAGTGATTGATTTCACTGATAGCAGAGTTACGTTTCACCTGTTATTCTTTATTCGTTACTCTCGCACCTGCTCATTTAAGAACCTTTTTTTCTATTTAAATGCGACGCGGAAAGATTACTGCTCTTAATTATCAGCCAATCAATGTATACATTATTGTCTTTCAGTTTATTCTTGTGCAAAGGGGATGGAACTGCAATAATTCAGTGAATAACATTATTATCAATTTGAAGCACTTGAGAGGTCGGGTTTTGTTAACACTGCTTGATTAATCACTCTTGTATTTCAAAACCGGCATTAACCGACGTCAACCAACGGGGCGATAGTTCGAAAATTGATTTAACAAAATTAGCATACGCCTCGGCAGAGCGATTATTTTTATTAAACTTAAACTATGGACGAAAGTATGTACATCTTACAAATTCTAAGTGCAGCAGGCTACCATTTTTCTGCAATTATTTAAAAAGAATTAATTAAATCAGCGAACGAAAAAGTGCAAGTTTTAAATTTTCGCGTTGAAAGAATCATATGGAAATTTCCATCCTTTTGTAAGACTATTTATAGAATCATTTTTTTTAAAACACACTTCATATACATTAAAAATCGAGGCCTTATAATACATTCCAAAAATTTATTTCGCTGACGCAAGATAACAGCTTCTTTCTCATTTATATTTCTTTATTTAGAAAACGCAGTGCACTACAATAATCGCAGAAAAACAATTAACTGAAAACAATTTCTCAAGTCGACCAACGCCTAAGAAGACGAGGATAAAGTTCGGCGACCTTTGCGAGCTTGAATAATAAGCGCGGAGCTAAACAGAAAAAGGCTCCACCTCTCCCGCTCGCACTTTCGCCCGGACTCGTGCGTAAATCGGCGGCGCAGATACTCCGGCGACCTTGACCTCCGCACCCTCCGAAAGCAAGAGAGGCTGCCCGCTGCTCCAGCCCGCTGCCTCGGTGCGTGCCTCCTTCGCTTCCTCGGTCACGCGCCTTCTGCGCCTTTCGCTCGAGTCTGCATTGTGCGCGCCATTGTTATCATTTGAGCTTTAAAGCTCGGGTTACTCGACCCGTCTATCCTTGCGGATCCGATGTTTGCGCCTTTTTGCGATTTTTAATACGCTGCTTCAGTCGAATTTCCTTATGACGCTTGCGGATTTTTATAGAGATATTTATTATTTTTGGTAGTCAGAAAATTATCCGGGTCAGATTGCGCACGTGCATTAAAATGTGGTTTCTAATAAAGCTTGATGCTCAATAACCGAGTTAATTACAAGTACCCCACGTGTGTGACAAAAGTATGACTAAAGACGTTTGTTGATCAGCTTGTGGACACAGATGCTCGCCGGATATTAACTTAAAACATGTTATTCCGTCCAATTCTGGAGATAAAGTTTTTTTTTTAAGTTATCATTCAATAGCTTTTAACGAGTCTATAAATATTTTAAATACATATGACTCGATGTCGGTTCGAAACATAAAAATTTGTAATTTTTTAATTAAATTGTACAATTATTAAGAAGATCAGTTTTGTAATTTTTAAGTTTCAATCTAATTGACAGTTTTCAAGATAGTAATTTTCTTAAAATAAATTTTTTTCACCAACCCTGTTCATTCAAATAGATATTTTTTAATTACAGATTATTCGCAATTTAAGATTTTTTAGATACTTACAATTTTAAAGTAAATTATTTTTTTTAATAATCTTTAAACTAGTTTTCTAATCAGTAAATGAATGAGATTCTTCGGTATTCCTGGAATTGTTTTTACTAGAAAGTTACGAAACAAATTAGATATAAACAATTTAAATACTTTAATCGTTGCTTGTAGTTCACTGAAAATAGGGTCAACATTTAATAAGCAATAATTTTAATACAATTTCATGTGTTATTCAATAATGTTTTGAATTTTACAAATTTAAAGTTTTTAACTAAAATACATATAATAACTATAAATAAATTTGAGCAATAAAGTAACATATTAATTAAATGTTAAAACATTAATTAGCAATATTTTTTTGTAAAATAGTTTCGCAATAGTATTGAATGTTTTAATTAATCAAAGTAGGACAAATTTAGATAATTTTTTTTATATGATTTTTTTTATATGATTTTGTAAGATTAAATATCTTTATGTCTAACTGAAGAAAATAATAGTATAACGTAAATTAAAACTTTATAGTCACTTAAAAAAAGTAAAATATTACATTACATTTTTAGAAGATATGTAAAACACATAATAATAAGTAAAATTTCCAATTTTTTGAATTTTCTAATTTGTTTATAAAGATCTACTAATTTCTTTAGCAAACGTATTATTAAGTAAATGCCATAAACGTTATAAAGAGCAGCATAACTAAAAACAATCGTTTAATTGTGGTTTTTTAATTTTATATGTATCACAACCTCTTATGGAAATGTAAATTTTTTTTTAGTTGCAGTATTTATAATTGCGTCTACTGCTCATATTTTCTTAATTTAATTTAATAAGATGAACTAAAACATCATCAACGATCTTAATTTTAAATTCAAATAATTTTAATGTAAAAAGTAAGTACTAGAATGTTCTTAAAGTTCATGTAACTGAAAAAGAACGTGTCCCAGTATTAAAATAAACACTTGCGTATAATGTTCGAAATTGATCTTAATCCTTTCTTTCGCAAATTTTTCTTTTTTTCTTTAATGATTATTTGTTTCAAAGCATTCTCAACAGAAATAAAAGCTTTCATCATTAATGGCTACAAAATAATCTATAAGTTATAGTGTTTTACTGGTGATTAAGGGAAAGGTAGTCCTATCGGACTACTTAATCGTAAAATTTTAAAGGCGCAGCGCCTTATTTTTTATTTTCAAGCGTAAAACAATAAATTACTTATTTTAAATAAATATAAAAATTAAATCACGGTGTTATGAATTTTAATAAAAATATAAGTTGGCATAACTGTACGTGTTAAATTTATTAATATTTCTATTATAATAATATTCATTATACAACTGTATAATACAATAGTTTCGTATTATTAAACGCGTAATGCTGAATGAGGAAAAATTTAAAGATTTAACTTAATTAATCAAATTTTATCATACTCATCGCTTTCCTTAATTGAAAGAATCAGAAAAAGAAGTCATTCGGACGTTACAGTAGTAATGGATCAATATTTACGTATGCTTGTTATATCTACACACATATATGGTGTTATTTATTACCTTTATATTTAGACAGTGACATAAAGAACCAACAAAAGCATTTCTTTTTATTATTATTCAGTGATAGCTTAAACTTCTAGCATTGAAGGTTATTATTATTTTTGTTGATGAAAAAACTTCAATAAATTAATTTAAATAAAAATGTTTAATCGAATATACGTTTCAGCAAATGTTGTGACATCATTTAATTCAATTTAGAAAAAATGAATTTGAATAATATATGTGTATTCGTTTTTACATTTAAAGCTGTTATATCACAAATTGTAGAAAATTCAATAGCTAATAAAATTAGTAATAAAATACGTAAAGATGAATTATTCAAACAAACGGTAAGTTATATTTTCTAGTAAAAATAATTCTTCTTTGACTCATTAGAATTTTTTTTTTAAAGCTGCTTGTCGTCATCAATTGTTTTTATGTTGAAAACGGAAGTATTCTTTTATACAACTCTAAACAGAAGTACGATTTATTTTCTGCATTAAACCAATCGCATTTAATGTTTTCTGCAATAAATATAAACGAAGAAAATGCAGATGAAGTTTTTGAAGAATCATCATTATCCCAAAATATTTATGCTACATATAAAACAATTGAATACAAAAAAAATATTCCAGTTAATAATTTTGTTATTGTGGTTTCAACTACTTCTTCATTATTATTGGCATTGCAGAAATTCAGAAATTCAATTTGGTGGAATCACGAAGCTAAATTGTTATTAATAAACAACAACAGAAATAGTTGTATTATGGCTCGAGATTTTTTACATATTGTCTGGTCATTAAATATATTATCTGCAATTTATTTATGTCAAAATTTAGATAAGGGAACTCAAATGTTTACTTTCAATCCATTTAATCATTACGCTCCAGAAATTTGGCTTATTGTTAAAAATCGAAACAATCATAAATATGCAAGTGATATAACATGGACTGTTTTTCAATATACAAAGAATCATGTATCAAGTAAGTATATTTTTTAATTTGAGTTCTGTATATATATACAAATTTAGAAATGACATGTAACAATTAATAACTGTAAAAATTGGTCATAAAAATGATTATTTAATGTCATTTTCCATTTTTTATTGCCAATAGGGTTTTGAGCTCAATTTACGACTTCCGTTATTGAAGAATAATTATTGTTTTTTTTAGCTTTTTGACAAATCTTTTTAAAGAAACTACATATCTTTTAATGTCATAATTTTAAGTAATTTATAACAAAAAGTTGTAAAATTTTCTGTAGTAGTATTTGTTCAACTAATAAATTAAAATATTTATAAGTTAATTGACAAGACGTTTAAATCAATTTTAAATTTTAATATTTTTCAGATTGTGAAAATCTGTATTTTGATAAAACAGAAAATTTGTTTGGATATACAGTGAAATTAGGAGCAGTAAAATCACAACTGTTGGCGTATGATGAAAAAAAATCAGGTCTTAATCAATTTGGAGGAGCAAATGGAGATATTTGTCGAGTGATATGGACCAAATTAAATGTCACTACTGTTATCAAATTTTATCCATCTATTATTGGTTCTTTTAGCAACAATGGAACAGCCGTGGGATTTTACAAGGACATTCTCTCTCAGAAAATAGATTTCATGATGAATATAAACTTTATGCACAAATTTTGGAAACTTCAAACGTATCCCTATACATCTTCTAGGATTTGCTTAGTGTCTTATAAAAATAGTTCAACAATTTTCGAAAGTATAATAAAGTTCATACTAATTTTTCCACCGATGTTTTGGGTAAATATGGCAATAACGTTTGTCATTTTCGTTTTAATTTTCAAGGCTCTACTAAAGGGAACAATGACTTCTAATGTCTTAGAATTATTAAGGTTATTCGTTGGTGTCTGTAGTTTAAAACAACCGTCAAAATCATCAGGCAGATTTATTTTCATTTACGTCATTTTTATAATGATGATAACAAACTCTTATTTTCAAAGCATTTTAAGTTCAGTTAGAATAGTTCCACATTCTAATCCAGCTATTGTCTCTTTAAAAGCTTTGGAAGAATCTGGGGTACATATTTATGGAATCGACAGTTTGGAACAATACATAATACCAGAACTCAAAAATCGGTTTGAAATCGAAGATATTTCCAATTGTAGTGCCCGAATTTTACGAGGAGAACAAGTAGCTTGCGTATCTGGATGTACTTTAGCAAGGTATAATATATATGAGAGTGACATCATTCACATATCTAAAAAATCGAGACCAGTTTTCTTGACTTTCGCCGTTAAAGAAGATTGGCCATTGTATTCGAGAATTAATCAAATAATTGGCAGAATAAATGAAGCGGGACTGATTACTTTGTTTCGTAATTACGAAGGAGAAAAAAATACGAAAAAACCGCCTACAACAAAAAAAAAGTCTAAAGTAAAACTAAGAAACATAAGTTTTGCTATGAGCACCTTATTCATAGGCATACAGTTATCGGTTTTTACTTTTTTATTAGAAATTATTTTTAAGAAATTTAATAAAATTTTCATTTATGCTATAGCCTTTTTAATTAGGATAAAAAAGAAAGTTTATTTATAATTTTTGAATCTTTGGTAAGAAAACTTGATTGAAATCACAAATTGTTAACTATTATTTAACGTAGAATTTTTTTTGTACATTTATATTTCTGCAGCATATTGAAGTAAACTGAGTAGTACATGTAAAATTGGAATGAATTTTCAACTGAATTTTCATACTGAATCTGTATATAAAGAGAATTTTTATTTACTTCTTATTTACTTCAACTTTGAATCTAAATAAATATTTATTTTTAATTAAACTTTTTGAAAAGGTTGTTTGAAAAAAAATGATTTACAGTTATCTAATTGTTTGAAATAAATTTATTAACTATTTCTTAAGATCTTGCTTTTTACCGTAAATCAAAATTAATTTAATTAAAAATTAAATATGCAATATCTTTGATTTAAATTACGATATTTTTAAAAAACATTTGATTCAAAGTTGTAAACAATTATTGTTATATGTTATTACTCAATGATAATAATGTAAGTGTGAATCATAATTTTATTTAAATACTTTATGGGTACAAATATAAGTTTAACGTTTAACTAGGATTTAATTGGCATTTATAAGAATAATACAGCCATAATAGTATAAACATAAGCATTTTTAAAAATAATGAACACCATCTATTAAATAAACTTGAAACTAAAACCAAAAACCAGCTTAATTATAATGAATCCCTCTGCTGGCAAGTAGACACCAGTCGGCAAAGTAGATGAAAATATCAAATCAGGATTCGATTATAATGATAATAAATTGTTATGTTAATTATTTTCTTATAGTTTATTCTAAATCAAAATATATAAGAATTAGAAGACGTTGCAATTTTTGAAAGAGAGAACAATATGAATTTCGTGAAGTAAATGTGTTATCAAGAGAATGAACTGAAAGTTTTATATACAATCTTAAAAGTGAGTTGTGTTATATATTGCAGATATTTATTTATTGTACATTCTTTTACCGACGCTTAACAAAATTATTTTTATAAATTATAAGAGAAAAGTACTAACTATTTTTTATACTATTTCTGTACATGTGCAAAATAGAAAATTTGTTTCTCCGAGTGGGTGTCTGTGCAGAAACTTGGACCACTCCAGACGTCGGCTCCCTCCGTCTTGAACCCTCTTATATGGCATATCGTAGAGGACGAAGCGATCATTTACATAATCCTCAGTGGTATAGTTTCAATCACCTAATGTCCTCAGTTTCTTTTTACACTTAATGTAAAAAGAGATTCCCCTCTCCGTAGTCCCAATCGTTTCCACTACTATCTGGATAACGCTTACAGTGAGACTCCTCTGAAAGTCACATTGACGGTTGGAACGAGGCCCCCAGATGTTTGGGCTGCGCGTTAAAGCGGGCTCTTATTAGTTTCTCCAGGAGTTTCCGAAAAGTGTCCGATATGCACAAAGGTCTCTACAACGCCGGTGTACATGCTGTTTCTTTTTTATTACTTTTCAGTACAAGCTTCGCCTGCTTTCAACGGGAATAAAAAAAAAAAAAAAATACCTGCCTGCAGGTAAATTAAGAATTGCATGATAAGCAAAAGCTATATATAGCTCAAAGCCACCGCCTTAAAATGTTGTTTCTCGTTGAAGGTACTGCGCTTTCTAGCTCCGCCCTAGTAAAGGGTGGAGCTTCAGTCTCTCGAAGGGGCTCGTCCCGTCGGTCGGGACGAGTGGGGAACAGGGTGTGGACGATACTATTATCGCCTCCTCAGTCGCGGCCTCCTCGTTTCCGAATGCCGCCAGTTTGCAACGATTTTGTACCTCACCTGACGGTTTGGATAGCTGCTCGGATCTTTTCTCCTCTCAGCATGCATCTGCATTTACTGGTTGCAGTGGTGCAATTGTTATAGAAATGTATTATGTATCAACAAAATTCTTAATAAAACGCTGTAAATATAACTGTTCCTTAGTTAAATACAGTAATAATAATACTATGAGTTGAGCAGCAGTAACAACATTTTTTTTTTATAGTTTATTTAGTTGGCGTTTATAATGAAATAATTCTTTCTATCGCCCTGGTAGAAATCTTACGTAGTTTTTGACTAATGAATAGCCAGAAATACGATTTCTGGTTTAGTTTTGACTAGTCGCTAGCTAAGCATTGCGTATTTTCGTCACGCTTTT
>JAWWEM010027751.1:0-17417 GCA_035582935.1 Ormyrus thymus | reverse complement strand
TCCTAGACCCCCTATATTTAACGACCAACCAGAGCTTCCTTTGCTTTGTCCCGAGCTCGACCCGGATCCGCCACTGCTTTTTTTAGAGCCCCTACTTCCTTGTATGGATATACCAACGGTTGTTTTAGTACCGTGGGCTTCTAAACCACTAAGGCCAAAATTTAAGAATCCACCAGAGCTACCTTTGCTTTGTCCTGAGAGGGTCCCGGATCCACCATAAGCTGCTTTAGCGTCGAATTCGCCCTTTACTTGCTCTCTATCATCTGGTTTAAGGCTTTCATCTCCACTTAAAGAAGAAAGTTTAATATTTTGCTTGTCAATTACTGTATTGGTGCCTGAGATGTCGTAGACAGCCAGAGATAGAGCAAGGAATACGAAAATGGGAATGTACGACATTTCGTATGGTGTGGTTCCTAAAAAACAAAAAGGGTTTGAAGGTTTATAGATTACTTTGTAAGTTGAATCTACAATAATTATTTCTAAGGAAAATAGATTTTCACATAATATTATTGAAATATATTCTGTTAAACTAATTGTATTCTTTGAAATTGATTTCTTACTATTGAAAATGCCTTATTATATTAATACGGTACGGCTCTATTTAAATGTTTTACAATAAGAATTTTTGATACTAAACCGATTTACATTTGTTATTAATAATAGTTTACTTACAGTCTCCTGTGTCAGAGCTGGTGCAGTCAATATGTACTGATATTGGCGTTATTTTCTATTGCATTTATACCAATATGTAAATATCCGAAATGTAGATGCGCCAGTAACTTTTTCCTAAAACTTAACTCTTTTTTCATTATCAGTCTTGTTTTATAGCTTTTTCAGACAGTCGAAATATATTATGTGTTTAAAACTTGTTTAAATTTTAAAATACCTAATAAATGTTTGAATGATTAATAGTTTCCGCATCTTTATGTAGTTTGATAGGACAAATCATTAAACAATTAATTATTCTGTTTTTGTAATTTATCGAATTTCTCGTTGCCTCCTTTAGTATAGTAATATTATTTTATAATTTGTGTCTATCAAGGGAACTTGCAGCTTTCTATATTAACCAAACATTTAGCATAACTATTACACGCCATTTATATGTATTACAAATTCGTAACTTTATTCGTAGAAGTTCATCATTTCTTGTAATAATGTCTGTTACTTATTGATGATAAGAATACAAAGTTTTTGTAAAAAAAGCAATTAAATGAAACTGTATAACGATAAAACAAAATATTGGTCGATTCTACTATTCTGGCAATAAAAACGTTCTCTACTTATTAAAATAGAATAAAGCGATGAAACGGCATTTAGTTCATCAACATGTAAAATATTTAATTTTATAAATTTTCGATGAGTACAAGTGAATGCATCTCAAAAGCTCCTCTGTACGCGATAAGTCGTCGATGCTCCGGAGAGAAAGTGCGAGTGCACGGGATGTTATAAGCGCAAATCGATTTGGTTCTTTCAGCACGCACTTCGAAAGTCCTGTTACGCGGACAAGGCTTATTAAGGTGTCTTCGATTCAATTGGAAATTCATAAGTTCCTCGTGAGAAAATTCAATAAAATTTTCCTTAATAATACATTATCTTGCTTGCTCGGCAAGGATTTTTTGCTTTTTCAATCGCTCGTGGAAGTGATTAGGTTCTTAATATTTTTTTTGTGATAGGATGGTGGTTTATAGCATTGCAATTTCTCGGACTATGATAAGTATTTTATGAGTATCTTGGCGGAATAGTGGTTATATTAACATAAAGTAACATTTAAGATCGACTTTAATCGCGAGATAAAATTATTTTTCTGTAATAATAGTGCAGTTTGTATAATGTGATGTGTTTTCCTATATTTTGGTATGAAAGTTTGTAGGTAACGTGTACCATTACCTTTAGGTAATATAATAATAAGAATAAATTTCTAGAAAATTGCATAATTCCTGTGAGGAAATCTGAAAATATTGCGACCGCAATAGGAAGACTTATTGAAGTATCATGAGTACCTTAAACGTAACATTATAATACCCTTTTAGAATAACATTATTCTTAAGAAATTTTTATTTGTAAAGCGGAATTCTACTGTTGTATGAAAAGGAAAGTAAAAAATGTGCAATTTAATTTTTAGACATTTTCTAGAATTAAAGAATTTAAAATTCTTAAGCTGTTATCATAAAAATATTAAATTGTGACAATTTGGAAATTGCTTTCGGGTAATATTCTACATAATAACTTAGGCGGTTTCATATTTCGAAACTTTCTATTTTCTAACACCAAATTAATAAAACTAAACTGCAATTAGAGAGCATTTGATAATTTGCAGTGATAACTAAAATGCTGGAATATTCGTGAATGAGCTAAAATTCGCTAACTCGATAGTTATTTCTATAATAAATATAATAACAAAATTCTAATAATCGTTATTAAAATACATCATTGCAATAATAATTTAATAGAAATGTTTTAATTGACGTCTTTCCACTAACTGAATGCGATACGACTAAACACTTAGTTATGTCCTTTTACATTTCTTTTAATCAAACTAAAAAATTTCTCTTTGATAAAGTAAACACAGAATGGACTGTTACATCATTAACAATTAAAGCTTTAGCAATTAAAGTTAAATCATTGCCTCCCCATTGACTGTCGTCGAATCATCAATCATTCATCAAGAGTTCCTAAGAC
This sequence comes from Ormyrus thymus, assembly GCA_035582935.1. Classification (NCBI taxonomy): domain Eukaryota; kingdom Metazoa; phylum Arthropoda; class Insecta; order Hymenoptera; family Ormyridae; genus Ormyrus; species Ormyrus thymus. The sequence goes on along the minus strand of JAWWEM010027751.1, from coordinate 14,738 downwards.
CTCTAATCACCTCTTTCAATCCTCGTTCGCAATTTGCCATTACACTCGTTGCACGACCGCAAGCGAGAAAAAGAATCGCCTGCCACAGTCGTGAGAAAAAGCGAACGCGCCATTTTAGTGCATAAATTGTGGCGGCGCGCGAGGAGGAATGTTCCTTAAGTGCGCGAAAGCCACCGAGAGCATTCGATTGTTCCATCTCTCGCCGCCGCCTGAAATTGCGAGCGAGGCGACATTTAATGCGCTCGTTTTCGACGCGTCTTTCCTTATGGCTTAAGTGGCGGCGATAATCTTCGCGACTTCTTTTCCTTTCCTGCCGTTTCGGAGCGGCGACGCTCTCGGCAAACAAAGCGGGGATTGGTGGACAAGCGGCAGCGAGAAGAAGCAATTAAGCGTACCGGCTCGAAACGTGGAAGAGAGTTTAATGCGGGGACGATTTTTGGGCGTTACGTCTGGTTGGTGCTAATGTACTGCTCTTGAGCTTTTTAATTAGCGGCAGCTCGAGATTCCGACGAGCAATTGGTGCTTAAGGAATACTTTCACTTTTTTGTACGTGAATAATGGCTTCGTTAATAACATATAAATGCTTCTTTTAGAAATTTATTCTGAAGATACAGCCGTTGGAAAAAAGTAAAATACGCCTGGATAATAGGCTTTTAAATTGAAAGGTATCACCCATATTTTGTTTAGTTTATTGATTCTAGCTTAAAAAGTAGATACCAATAAGTGCAAAGTCGTAAAATAATGCACAAATTGTTCGTTTTCTTTGCAATAAACAAACTCACTCGTTCCCGAAACAATTTAATTAATTTCCGGGATATCGTTTAAGATATTGCGCAAAGCCACGCATTGCGACGATTCACTTTTAATTATTCCCGCATCCAACTGCTGCATAAATAAGGAAAAAAAAAAGCATGGGATATAAAACATTTCAGTTTTCTCATTCGTTACCCAGACCGATGCATAATCACCGTTACTTATAGATGCTCAATTTCACCTGTATGCAGAAGGATCGGCTGTACGAGTGCCATCTTGGGTCAGGATATTTATTTCTCTCCGCTAAAAGAGCTCGACTGCTCGCATTGCGTAAAAGGCGCAGGCTACGAATGTGATGTGTGCAATTATATTTGAAAAAAGAAAAAAAAAAAAAAATCCCCGGTAAACCAGTACATCTCATCTCCCTCTCTCTGCGGTGATTACGCGAACGTGTAATATTTATACTTTGGGAGAGCGCGCTTTCCGCTTCGACTTTTTATTTGATAGATACCGCAGACGAGATAATAATGTAACTCGGATTGATTAAACACTCTTTACGGGGCGAAATTATCGGGCTTGCGTAATATCGGAATTGAAGATTGCACTTATCTTGTAAAAATCGAATTAAGGTATAAATTGCGATTGTGCAACTGGGAGGACTTGATGGGAGATACTTTTACTGGTGGATGTGTTGTTGATCGTAACAGATCGCTGGAGAGCACAAAAAATTGTTTGCATCGAGGTGCGCTTGACGTAAGCTCAGTCCGAAAAGAAATTAAGAACGTGTTTAGTAAAAAGTTTATTCTATTTATTTAGCTTTGCATATATTTACAAAAGATGATTCTAAATCACCAACATGGGTAAACATTGGAGCAATAAGAAACGTTAGAAATCTATTAACCAAATTCTGAATGATTGGTTAATTACAATCTTTTTACAGTTTGTAATATAAATGTAATTATTAGACAGTAAGCCTAGTTTTACAGCTGAAATCTAACTTTTTCATTCTACGCCAGTACGACAATAAAACTCCTGACACATTTTGCCAGCGCTTTTCTTACAACGCTCTTAAACTTGCCAGCTCCGTAATCAATTTTAATGATCACGCATGAAGCAAGCCAAGTGTACGTGACACTTTCAAGTCCCTTACTGCCAACCCTAGACAATGAGCCGAACCGTTTCAAAACAGCCCGTCCATTTCTCCAGGCGCGCATTTTCGAAAAGCTCCCGGCGACGGAGCACCGCCGCACAAAAGCATCCGTCCGACTCGCGCGTCCATTACGCGCGAATTTTCATTCACCCGCGCGAGCTCGTCATCTCTGCGCCGAGTCGTCGACCGGCCGGTAATAATGCTCGGACAGCCGCGAGAGAAAACACGAAATCCAGTAAAAGAGAAGCGCCGCCGCCGCCGCGCGCGCGTGTCGCGGGCCTTTCGTAATTCTAATGGTCGGAATTTCTACGCCGCGCGCGCGATTTATACCTCGGCGATGCGCACGCAACTCGCCAGCAAAAAGGACTCGCGAGCGAGAGAGGATCGTGAGCGCGCGGCGCGTCGTCGCTTTTGCGTAAGAGTTTCTGGCCTGCATCCACGGGAGTCCGGCGCGATCGGCTATCTATGCAAATCGGCGAACAAAGACCGAGGCTCCGGGAATGCGAATACCTGCAACGCCACTTTTCCCCGGATTCTTTCTTTCTCTTTTTTTTTCTTTTTTTTTTCTTTTTTTTAACTGCGCTTTTAGCGGAGTTTTGGGTTGCGTTATATAGGCTTTTCTTTTATTGCGAGTTTCGAGGCGGTGTTCGGCTCGGGTCTTACTTTTTTTGATTGTTTGAATTACGGAGAAAGTAATTTGAAGATAGCCGGTTGGCCGGAGAATTCTGGAATGGACTTTGAGCCGTTCTAAAGTAGCTTTTAAAATGTAACTGAAAAGCAAAGACGCGTTGACTGCATTTTAATGTTAATGCATGCAAAACTATACGAAAAGGACATTTTAACAATGGATAGGTACGTTTTGCGTTATAAAAACTTTGCTTTTCCGCATTTTTCTTCTTATTTGAATTGTTAAGTAGTTATAAATTGAACATCGTTTTCTTTGTGAAAACGAAATAAAATAATAAATTTATTACCTTTGAATAAATTAAATCTTATCTTATCGCACTGAATCCAGGTTTAATCCACATGATTTTCCTTATTTTTAAAGTACGAATCGTAAGATAATAAATTTATATGAAAAATTAACGTACAATATTCTTTCCTCGATCAAGAAAAGGCTTCTCGTACCTAATTATAAATCTCGCCTCTATTTTCCAATTTAGTCAACGACTCAATTTGAAATTAAGACCTTCTAAATGCCAAATCTCCAAAAAATCCAGGAGTCGAAGAAAATTTCATGCCCGCGCAGCCTAGCCGTCGCGTGACGTAACGGCGAACTCATCCGGACGACAGATTCTAACTAATAAGCCGTCATTAATCGCCGAGCGCGCGGATAAAGTAATTACGCGCGAAGGTGTCGTTTTTCAAAAAGTCCAGGATAAACAAGTCTCGGGAGCCGGTGAGGCAATGTGGAGTCGGCGCATAACGATCGCATAAAGAAGATATGGAACGTCGCGTCGCGCGGCGGCACGACTTGTTTTTCTCCTCTCCCGTCGAAATAAAAGGAGGAGCGAGGGAAAAGATGTAAAACACTTTCCCCGCAGATATTTAAATTGGAATCGAGCGTATATCTGTGCGTATATTTGTACGCGCTTATGCAGGCGTGTGTATACAAGTATTTTTCGATCGCCGGTAAACGTTAACCTTTCTGGCCAAGTCCAGCCGGTGCGTCACGGGCGCCAGGGCTACTTTCACTGATGGACAACTTTTTCGAGAGGTTGCTGCGACGCCACGCCGAACGCTCCTTCGATCGAGGGATCTTCGGGTGCAACGCTGCCTTTTGGTCCTTTTTTCGGCGTCCGTCGATTTTCGAGGCTGCGTTTAGCTGGCAGTTTGTATTTAACAAAGTTTAACGGGAGTGTTGCGTAAGAAACAAAGATGCTATAAAATCAGTTGAAATAGATGCACAAGCACTGTAATTTTTGCATTTTTATGTACATGAATGTTTATTCGCTTCCTGATATTTTTGCATTTTTACGGTTGAGAACTCGGCGACTAATTTAAACAATTTTCAATAAATTTTCGGTTTTTTAATTTGACGTGTAAAATTACATTTGTTATAAAAAATGTATCCCAAGCAACATTTTTCGTTGAAAGAATTTTCGATGGATTAATTTTATAAATTTATATATTTTATAAAAATAAATGTACATCACAGCTTCATCTTGTTGACACCTGCCACTATTCGCAATTTTGGCAGAGTGAAAGAAATGAAAAATTATTCATTTCACCACCTTTACTAAAAGATGAAAAAAAGAGATTTTAAAAATCAATTTAAATATATTTATCATTGCGTGCACTGCACTATTTAAAATTAAAAATGTTATTTGAATTAAAGATCGATTAATTTAATGATATAAATAAAAACACTTTCTCCAATGGTTAAAATATCATCTCGGCTCCGCGAGATGTAACACTGTTCTTCATGTTTATGACGGAACGATAAAACGAAAAAAGACGATCTTTCTTACACATTCAACTTTTCCGGTACTCTCATTCGAAATATAGCAAACAAACTTCGCGCTTTCACTTTACTCGGCTTTTTGAAAATAATAAGGAAAAAATGTAAGGCTTCGAGTAATCAAGGAAAAATTACTTAAAACTGTTCTTCAGGAAAACTAAACTACGTTGAAATTTTTTCGTGAATGGAGATTAATTGTATTTTTTGGTATTTTAATAAATATTACTAAACAGTAATTCTTACATTTGCAGCAGAATACAATTTGCCATTTAAAAATGTTTGGGATAAATTGAATTAAAATACGCAGTTTAAGTTAATCCACTAAGTATCAGAAACTTTCCAAAGTATTTAATAATAGATTAGACGATAGATTCGATATTTTAATAAGAAAGCTTTTGCAACATTTCAAATTTATTTGACATAATGTAAGCAACACATTAGGAGGCAACTGATGAAACTAGCTGATTTTTATTCTTACATAAGGCAAGGAAAAAACATTAGATATATGCATTGTATTGATTTATCATCGATTATCAAAAGTTCCTTTGCATTTGAAAGGCAATAAATAACTTTCATGACATTAATTCATTAGATATAGTCAAATTTCTAAAGATGCTTGTTTTATTACTAATTTAAAAAATCGTAAAATATTGTAGAAGTCGTGCAGAGCTTTGCCTTTGAAATATTAGAAAAATGACTCAAGCGATAAAATGTTAATATCTAATTTTGATTAAAACTATGCGAATATATAACTGGAGTCTGCAAACCTGTCTTAAAATAAAATACACATATGATGCATTCTTTTTATTCTTAAATATTATGTTAATTATATATGCATAACAAGGTAAGTTAACGTTTATTCATGTTTGTATTACCAAGATAGCATTTGTATATCTTAAAATTAATTTAAACTATTATTTAAACTAATACTTTTAAAATATAATGATCAAACAGTATTCTGTATTCAATAAGGTTTTTATTTTTGAATAATATTATTTCCTTTCATTTTTTTTTATATTTTTGATATATTTTCCTTTTCTTATAAACCTTACAAATGTAATAATTCATCACGATGTGTTTTAACTCTAGATACTGGCTTTTTAAAACATTTATCTAAACACATTCGGCAATTGTCCATTCTTGCAGCTTTTCACCCAACCTCTCCAATACTTGAATCCTTCCTAGGCAGCGATGATTTTAGCACAGCCGATATCGTCTCGAATATCATCCTCCAGGAAGTCGTTGCAGTTCTTGTTGCAGCCGCCGCCGGGTCGAAAGGCGTTGCATCACTCGTCACTGCTGATCTGAAAGACTCTGTAGGAGTGACTGGCCTTGTGTCCAGGTCCAGTCTTTTCCTTTATGTCGAAGTTGCTTTCGCTCTTCATCGTGCAGACGTGAGTGCTGATGAAGGACCGTTCGATCTTGGCTCGCATTAATTCCCTTGCGGCGTCACATTGACTGAGGATTCGAGCTGATGCTGGGCGATGGAAGATCCAGGAGGTGAAAAGGGCTGCGAGCAGTAGATGTGTCGACCCATGTCTAGTCATCCTTTGGCTCTGAGGTAGTCTATAAGGAAACCATTTATCTTCTTGTATAATTGTACTTTCTACGCTTTTTTTAATGACAAGAAGTATAAAACAGTTGTTGTTTTTCTATTATTATGTGATGAGATTTCTGTAAATATTTAATGCAGATAAGGTTTCTTGGAACGGAATCTAGAACGTTGATCTAACAATATCTGGGGTACAGGTAGATTGGTAGTTTTCAAAACTACAAGTTATTTTCGGTAAATACGATTCATAAGCGGGTAAACTGGTCGATTTATATAGTACTACAATGAATTCATTAGTTTTTATCATAACAGTTTTATCGAGATAAGGCAATTACAGGCCTGGAATTTAATCTGTCACGAGAAATTGTTACTAGGTATAAATATTATTATTAAATTTTAACATGTATATATTTGAATTATACAAGTTTGAAATAAATACTATTACAATGAAATCAAATTTTTTGTATTTCAATGGTGTTCCAAAGTTTTAAACGAATCTGCGATTCAAAGATATAAGTTTCTATTAGTCACAGGATTTGATTTAAAACACAGGTGAAAAGAAATAAATGCTTACTTTATATAAAATAATTTTTTATTTTTAGATAACAATAATAAATTACGTTATATTATCCATGAAAATTCAGCTTTATAGATTTCACCTAGATTTTCCCTAGATGTGAAAATCCAGGCATCATTTTTATAGGGTTTACATTCGTATTGGATTTTATTTTCATTATTTTTAACTAAAAGATAACTAATCGTTTCAACAAGTAAAAATGTTGAAAGTGTAGTCCGACTTCGCAATTCCGTAGTTTAATTTCGATAAAACGTAGTACTAAGTAAATTCAATATGAACAACTTTCTTTATTTCAAAACAAATAAACAAGAACATACAATACATTTAAAATCTCATATTATAAACCAATCTTACTTGGTCATATATTAACAAAATCTCTTTGGATGTTACTTTAATGAAATAAATCGACTGATTCTTTTAAATAGTTTTCATTATCACTGTTTTTCGATAAGTTCGTCTTCTACAATTTCGCCCGCAGGAATAGCTAATTCCTCGGCGTCGTCCTCGAAAATCTCCTCCTCAGAAACGTCCCTCCTGATGATACATCCAGAGACATTCGGCAGGTTTCCGTTCTTGCAGCTCTTCACCCAACCCTTCCAGTGCTTGAATCCTTCCTGGGCGGCGATGATTTTGGCACAAGCGATGTCATCCTGAATGTCGTCGTTCAGAAAATCATTGCAGTTCTTGTTGCAGATGCCGCCGGGTCGGAATGCATTGCACCACTTGTCGCTGCTGATCTGGAAGATTCCGTAAGAATAACTGGCCTTGTGCCCAGGTCCAGTCTTCTTCTTCGTGTCGAAGTTGCTCTCGCTCTTCATTATGCAGACGTAGGTGCTGATGAAGGTGCGCTCAATGTTGGCTCGTACCAATTCCTTGGCAGCGTCACATTGGCTGACGATTCGAGCCGAGGCTGGGTGCTGAGAGATCTGCCAGCACGCAAGAGCTGTCAGTAGCAGCAGTGTCGCCGTTTGCTTAGCCATGCTGTGGTTTAAAGGTTTAGTTTTATTTGACGTAATTTGGCACGGCTTTTATATTTTCAGGTTTTTATACAGAAGGAAAACGTTCTTCTAGTAAAGGATTGTGCAAGGAAATACTTCGGAGTGACGGAAGACGTGTACTCGGAAAACTCTGGTAAAATAAAGTTTGTATTATGATGCACTTAATTGAAAAAATTAAGTAATTGCATGTTCAATTCAGAACTGTAATATAATTTTTCAAGTTGTTTGAGTATGAATATTTAGAACGAGAATAAGAGGTAAATTTTTTAGGAATAAATTACCGTTATCTTGCGTTTGTGTATTTTATTCGAAATGGAAATCTATATTTAGACGTTTTTTATTTTATTAAAAACCAACATAAAAAATGTAAACAACTTGCGATAAGGCTAACAGTTTTGACTAAATTCACTAAATTTCAAACTTTTTATTCTCAGTTTACTTTTTAATCATAATCGATTTTATGCAAGAACTATATTAATAAAAAATAACCATTCAAACTTATTTCTCATGATAATTAAATAACTGCGTTTTAATTAATTGATTATAAAAATATAAATGCTTAATCGTGGAAATTATAAAGAAGTTATCTTTCAAACTACCGGGAATCCCGCACATAAATGTTTTAATTTACTATTGCGTCATTAGCATACTACAAACATTAATCTGTTTATTTAAAATTGACGCGTGGAAGTGTGCTTGTAAGCGTGAAAAACGTAATCAGCTTCACGTGGAATTTTTTTGTGTTTATACTTCAGATTTTAGATTATTATAATACTATGGTGAATGATAAAAGCTGCTCCGATATAGTCATTAAATGATTGACGACAATTGTAAAAATACTGGCAGAAATAAGATAACTTTTATTTAAGACATTTTGAAAAATTGCCAATTCAGTTGATAAAGCTTGACAAAATATTTTCGGATAAATTGAATTTTTCCATCGGCTAAAATTATCAAATTTTTCCGAAAAGTTTCAATCGGCCAGTAAAAGTGACAAAATAAAAATTCAAGCCCGAGCGACACGCGGGAAAAAAAACTCCAGCCGAATAAGAAAGTGCACGTCAGAAGAGCAGCGACGCGCCGGAAAAAAGCACCCCGGTCGATCGTTGCGAGGTGAGAGCGACACAGGTACAGACACACATTGCAGCACTTACGTCGCGAGATTCGCAAACACCGGGCAGCGTAGGAGTGGAGCCCACAGCTCGGAGCGGCTGTGCGGGGATAACAAAAGGCGGCGCGAACGGCTATAATAATTACGAGCGGTCGGACGACACGCGTTAGACTGGAGGAAGTTCATTTATACATGGCTATTCATTCCGATGATATTACGCGACGAGAGGCGCCCGCACACATCTGTCGCAGATAACGATGTTCGCGGAGTACTGAGCAGATGTAGAGCCTTGAGCTTGGCCGATTCTGATAAGACGCCGAAAGCATCCCGTCTCAGGTGCCGATCCGCGCCGATCGATCACGTATTCTGGAGAAGTTTGGCAGGTCGAGAGCTGCTTTCGTCTGGCTTCGGGTCGGAGCTTGTTTGCGGGACTGGCCTGGACGGTGTGGTTACAACGGCTTAATCGAAGACGGATAATCGGTATTGGTAGACTACAAGTTTTTTCCAGCTTGGCATTGATGGGCAAGTATTGATTGTTGATGGGGAAATAAGGAAATGAACGAGTGCTGCGGCGAATTGTTACCAATTACGTATGCAGAAAAGAAACAATGTGAATCATGTCATTGTGATGATTCATTTTTTTTCTTTTTTTTTGCGCTCGATTGTTCCATTTTTTTATTGCACGTTTTTTGACTGTTTTGACGAAGGTGATTCATGCACGTCTAGCGAAACTTGAACTGAGGTGGTGCTACGAATTTTTGAATTGTAGCCTGATCAGAAGATTTGAGATTGAAGAAAAATAAGCGCTAATTACTTTTTACTAATTATTTTTTAACAACATCATTAAGTTCTACTCAATGCAAGCACGTTTCTTAAGACAAGGATTTCTTAAGAAATAATAATTGTAATTACTATTTATAAGTATATAATAAATGCAGCTCGTAAATTATGCCCCTGATAATATAATAAATAAAATTTGTTTTAAGTACAATTTCTTACTCACAAAAAGTACTCCGATTTTTAGTGTTAAATGTTAAATTTTCTGCATTGACAGTAGATGATGAGTTACTTTCAGGTCTCATTTATATAGAGGCTATGATTTTAGCCTATATAATGAAAAATTAAATGCTCATACTGTAAAGAGTTTCTTGAAATATCTTCTATTATTAAATCTAATGTAAATTTGGCATTCTTGTAGCGTTTCATTCAATCTTTCCATATTTGAATCCTTCCTGGGCAGCAATGAGTTTTAGCACAGCGATATCATCTCGAATATCATCGCCCAGAAGGTCATTGCTAATTTGGAAGATTCCGTAGGTTCCCTAACTTGGATCCAGGCCTAGTATTTCTCGTTGTTTGATCTTTACGCGCATTAGTTCCTTAGCGGTGTCATATTAGCTGAGGATTCGAGCTTATCATAGGTGATGAAAATTTGGCCAGGATAAAAGAGCTGTCAGAATTTTGACACCCATCTAAGCCGTCATTCGGTTTCGAAGTATTCGATAAAAAATGAACTCATTTAGTCGTTTAATAACATTACATACTTTATACAAATTTTGTTTAAACTCCAATGGACGAAATTTCCAGAAAATCAAAAGCACAAACGAGAAAACGAATGTCGATTGTTGCAAGAGAGAGAGAGAGAGAGAGAGAGAGAGAGAGAGAGAGAGAGAGAGAGACAGAGAGACAGAGACAAAGACACTTATAGTGGCACTTACGTCGCGAGATACGCAAACACCGGCAGCGTAGGAGTCGAGCCTCACGTAGACCGCAGTTCGGAGCGACTATATGTGGGTAATAAAAGCTGGTAGGAACGGCAATAATAATAAGTAGATAGACGAAAGTAAATAGACTTTGCTACACCTAAAATTTTTTATTTTTTTACTTTTTTGGTTGAACATTGGCACTTTTATTTGACTTTACATTAACAATGGACGATGAATTTCTTTCGGCTCTCATTTAGGTGCACATGCAGAAGCTTCGAACTTTTAATTAATGCTCTCAGTTTCCTGAGTTTCATTCATACACCAGTGCACGCCGTTATACTTACTCCCATTCATGGTCGTAAACATTCACATACTCACGCTCCTATTCTTTTTCATACTTAAAGCTTGCGTTTTGTCTTTCTTCTTTTTTACTTCGTCTTATCTCACCATTTCCTTTTACATCTGTTTCATTCATTATTCAGAGTGATTTGATTTCATCTTTTTTTTTATTATTATTGTCAGGTTTATACGAAAAATCTCGATTACGAAATAATGATTTTCGAGAAGTTTAATTTAATTAACGTAAGTCAAAGAAGATTGAAATTTTGAAATTTATGTCAAATCTTATATTGCGGTATAATATTTTTTCTAAGAGATACATCAAATGCAGTTTATTGATAATTAATTTTTAAATTAATGTTATTAGAGAAGTAAATAATTTTGATGCTTGTATTGTTTAGTCTATAGTTTTTTCTATTCACTAAATATTGATTAATATTCTATTTAAAGCTACAGTTCAAAACTGATCAAAAAACAAGTATTCTTATTAGCAAACGTTAGATAAATAGGTTTTGCAAATAATTATCAAGGCTAGAAAATGATTTGGTTTTTATTTTACTCAACAAATTTAATATTTAAAATAGAAAAGCTAAATATTCTTTTTGGTGTATTTACCACAATAGAACTAATGATTGGAGGCAAAAACATGATAATTACTGCAATTATACAAATAATAATACTGGTTTCATGACTCATACTTCATAAAAATTTAATATCTATGTATTATATATTATTAAATAGTTACATTATTTTACAAGTAAAATGAGAAAAAAAAAACGAAATTGCGTTGCGCACTTAATTTTGCATTGCATTTTAATTTATTTGCTCGAATCCAAATGCTACAGTTGATGTGGAATTACATCATTTGTTTGGGTTTAGAAAGAGCAAAATTCGCAGAAGCGAGTGAGAAGTTGTTTCTAAATTTCAAGCGCGTTGCGCAAAGCAGACACTTTGTATATTTTTGCCTAATTATAGAGGAACGAGAACTAGACTTTTCTCACATTTGCTCCATTTTTATAGCTTCGTAAATATTGCCTTGCTGTTGTTTCTATTGTTTTACTTCTTTGCACTTGTTACATCATGATATCCGTTTTAGAGTGGATTGAATTGATTTGGAGTAAATTATACCTGATGAGAATAAATTGTCGATAGGCGCGGCACTGCGTTGTTACTAAGTATCTTGACTAATAAAATTGATTTCAATTTAAGTTTTATCTGCAAACGTAACAAATAGAAAAAAGTACACATTTAAAGGTGCACAGTGTTTAAAAGTTTTTTAACATTTAACAAAATTGTAGCACATCAAATTTTATACCCAAGAAATAAAATATTTGTAGCTGAAAATTCTTACTAATTCATAGCAAATGACATAGACAAAATTTATAATTTAAAATAATCACGTTTTCATCATTAACACAGTGTTATGGAAAAGAGCCGAACAAGTTTCAACGTAGCTCCCTCGCGTGGTACTTTCTAATATTACTGTACGAAAACTTGGTCAGTCGGTTCAGAAGCACCTTATCATCTGCTTTCTTGTTAACCGACAGAGGCTGCTCCCACTGCCGTAATATTGAAAAATCTTTATATAAATATTATTATAGCCAGTATCAAAATTTACATGAACTATTAAAAAAATATTTAACAATATACGTATAAAGATAAAATATTAAATTTCGAGTACTATAAAGTTAATATTAAAATATTCAATTTGACAATATTTAATAAGAGATAATAAATATAATGATTGCAAATTGCACAGGTCGTTTGTTGTTTATAATTGGCGACCCAGTAATCCCCGAAGAATTAAAAAATGTTCTGTCAGTCCCGACGTCGAAAATTGAACAAACAGCGCAATTAAAAAATCAAACAGGTCTGCAATTAGAATTAGCGGTAATAAAAATAGTTGACTCAATGATTTTGGGCGCGGGTCGGCCAATCGAGTCAATAAAAAACATCCAGCATCAAGTTTTGCCTCTTGTTAAGTAGGCGGATTAACGAGGCATTGTTTCGCGAGTCCAGCTCGCCGCGGCGAATCGAAAGGGTCCCGGGCGCCGAAAGCTCGACTTGCGAGATCGGAATTTTTCGGGGGCGAGCTTGACGGCTCGCAATTAGCCTGGCGAGCCTCTGTGTTTGCCGGAGGCTGCGGCGTGTCCGGTTGAGCTGCTTGAATCATCGTCGGAAGACCGCCCGCCAACCCTTAATGCTCCTATCCGCTCGCCTCTGTCCTTCTCTCGCTTTCGCGCCCGAAGGTTCTACTCGGGAGTTCGGGTCTCTTGCTTCCGGGATTGCGCGCCTTCAGACGCGTTCTCAATTTGCCGTATTGAGTGGGCATTTCGTGTGCGTATGTGGAATGTTTAAAATTGAATAAAATGCAATTAATTTGCTAATTGATCAGACGAATAGATAGTTACGATCCCTGGTGGAAATGGAAAATTTGCCAAACGTTGTAAAAATCCTATCATCAAATTTTTTCTATTACTGTCTGTCACTGCGAAGGATTCGAAATCACTACAATACGCAGTTTTTAGAATAGTTTGGGAGTTGAGTTGCAGTGTTACGCTAAATTTGACAAAGAAAATTTTGACCTGCACTCGGGATATCAAAAACATAAAACGTACACTCTGAATTGCTCATCGCGGCAAAACAACTACTTACGTTCGATACGTAAGCATAACGAAAAGCTCACCGTCGCCACCCGTCGAAACAACAGCGCGCGTTCGATCTGCAATCGGGGCCAAGAAAGCTCGGGGGCCGTCTTGGTCTTCGACTGCCAGTCGCTCGAAGAGAATACATTCGGAAAAGGACGCAGGTCGCGAGCGGCGCATTGTGCTTGCCGGGCGCTTGCATTGTCCTCCCGTCACACCGGCAGGAACTCGACAATGCTCGGCCTTCTCTCCCTCCTAAGTTAGTAACCCTACCGTAAAAAACTTATCTCCCCGCGCCGCCCCTTTCCTCCCTCCTCCCCCGCGCGCCCCCTCCCCGAACTGTCTTTGCCTCCTGCCGCCGAGCGCGATTCGACTTCGATTCTCGCCGAGTTTCGAACGCGACGGTGACGATTCGGTTCGAGCTTCTTTGATGACTTTGAGGGGGAGGCTCGAGGTCGCGCTTTTTCAACTTTCGTTCCCCGCTCGACTTTTTTTTTGGAACGAGGCGAAGTTGATGACTTGGAAGTGAAAGTAGACGGGGAACAATACGCTTGCGTTCGGGCTTTCCAAGTTTTTAAATAGAATGCATTTTTATCGTCGAATGAAGGGACTTAAGAATTTGAAGGAACGAGCTTTCGTATAATAGAAGATGATCGTGACTAAGCTCACTCTCGCTCTCCTGTCTTTGTATTTTCAGCCGCTATAAAGCTTAAGCTTTATCTTCCTTTTCCGCGCAAACGAAGTACAAGTTACAGAGGCACTCAGCTGCCTTTTATTATTATTAAGGGATCGATATTTTTTTTTCTTTATAAAATCATTTAACGAGGAAAAGGTTAGCTTGGCAATTGGATAATTGCTCGAGACAAAGGGCATTGCCGCGGAGGAGAATGCGCAATTTACTCGCGATTGTTTAAAATAAACTACCGTCAAAGATAAAAGGTATTAGCTCGGCTCGGCGCGATCCATTGTCGTATTTCACGGGGCAAAAGCGCTGACTGTATTTATACGACTGACGGTCCATACACAGGACTTTATCCAGCGGATGATGGCTGCGCTTCCGTCATTCTTTTGACGCTGTTTATGACAGGGCTGACGTTAACGGAGTGCTCGGGGGGCCACTCGACAATACGAAATTACTGAAGATCTCCGTCGGAGCGCTGTGTGTGCGAGTGACGATTTGAAAAAAAAAACAGCCTTTTTCCCCCGGAAATTCCCCTCTCTCCCCCCCCGACACCTTTTGTGTCCACGTGTCCTTTATCGCGGGTCGTTGCCAAGGATCAAGCGCGAGATAGATTCGTTATACCTACTTGTATCTGTGGCTTTTGGAATTAGCGGGAAACGCTGTTTTTCCCCAGTTCATTTATTCGATAAGTACACGGAGAGAAATACCTGATTAAAAATTAGTATAGTCTATCGTAATCGAAGGACAAACTCGCACTATCCTGA
>JAWWEM010027730.1:0-17424 GCA_035582935.1 Ormyrus thymus | reverse complement strand
GGTAGCAACCACAAACATAAAACTGCATTAACTTCATCCTAGTTTCCGAATACTAATGAGTGCTCACGGGACGAAGAGTAAGATATGTACTTCTGCAGCGAAGGAAAAACGAATGTTACATTCAAAGCATAAATTATTAAATATACTGCTTGGTGATTCCGTCGAATCCAAGCCGAAAATAATATTGTGGCTTAATAAAATTTAGGAGAGAGTGAATATTACGCAATAATTCTTAATGCAATATAAATTTAAATGTTTATGTATTAGCTGATTATTTAATTGTCATCTTTTTAATTATAACTGTAACTTTATGGGACGTTTAGGTTTCAAACAATTCCGTACAATTACAATTTATTACACACGTGAACGCGCACACTGGGAATGTCAAACGACTGTATGCAAATCGTTCCTAACTGTTTTCGAGCAGTTTATTTTCGGAGAGGCTTCTAAAAAGGTTTTGTAAAATTTTTCCGCACTCTTTCGAAGGTCTATGTTTCACTCTATAGTTCACTCGCGAGCAAAGAATTTTTATAAAACGGGTTCTCGCTCGAAAAACTGCCGAAATAAAAAAATCTCCTCGTGCCAGCAAGTAAAAATCTCAATCGGAACAGTAAATTAACGGTAAAATTATCCCGCGCGCATTAATTCAACTTCGACAGGTATTTACGGAGAGAGGCGCCTTCTTATACACAATTTCCCGCGCGTAACGGGAGAAAAAAATAGCTTCTCGAGCGAGCATCGGCGCGGCGACGAGCCTCTCAAAGGCCAATAAACGCGCGCGCTTTGAGCTCCGGGCTGTGGTTAATTCCCGCGATCGCAGGCGCTCACTGGACGCAAACGGGCGCACGAGCGAGTCTCCGATGTGCATCCGGACTCGGAAATGAGAGGAAAGCAGCCGGGATCGAAAATGGAATGCCGAACGCTCGCCGGCGCTGCTTAAACGACGCTGCTTTTTTCATATTTTTGCCGATGGGATGTGTGTTTTCGACTCGTTCTGATTTTTCTACTCATAGTAACGACTGCGTCGCGTTTTTCTGTGCGAGGAATAAATAAAAAGTAGAAATCGGGCAAAATTATTGGCAGATTATTTAATCTGGATAAATAAATCACGGATCTGCAAGCCTCGCACGTTTTTATTATTACGAAAGATAAAGATCAAACTGGGTTTTTTTTTCGGGGTCATGCCCATCCATTCTGCTGCCGCGATAGTTTACAAGAATCCTTTTTAAGCCTTCTATCTCGCGATCGTAACGTTTACGACCGTTAATTTTAACTTTTAAAATTAATAATTGAAATAAGTTTAAAATGTATAACGCGAATGTAGTTAATTAAAAATATTTAATGCCTTGAATAATTTATGCGAGCCCAAGGCCCATCTTCTTGTATATTATTAGCAAAGTTTCGTAGCGAAATTTAATTTAATAACTTTGCCGCGACGTTTACCACGCTAATTATGCTCCGACCGTTCGCGAAAATATCACCGTACATTGCAATTAAATTGCAAAAACTGTATACAATCACAATTCGTTGAGCTCGAAGTTATTTTTAAAAGTTACATATGACACCAGACCGCCTACCCTTTCGACCGCGCGTAAAGTAAACCACGCGTAAAGTAAAGCACGGTGGCAGCTCGCAAGCGCTGCGCACTTCGCGGCGCGTCCGCGAAATTATAACATCAGCGATAACGACTCACCCCTGGGGAGCAGTCCGCCGGGCTGCGGCGGCGCGTTCGCCGGCCAGAGCGACGGCCAGGCCCGGGAGCCCGAGAGGAGCAGCAGGAGCAGCAGCGGCGGCATCGCTGCGGAGGAGACACGCGGAGGCGCGCGCAGTCACTGGCCCCGGCGCGTGGCACAATCTAGATTCTCGATCGGGCCCCCCCCCCCCCCTCCACTCTCGGCCGAGCGCGTACCGTTCGTTCGGGGCCCGCGAGGCTGCCGCGCTGCGCCGGCCGTAGCTGGGAATCGTTGGCGGCACGTATTCCTACGGCTGAGATTTTTCAACGGACGTCGATTTTTGCGAGGGCGTGTTTTACTAATTTTTTCGATACTCGTTGGACGTTTGTCCGGTCGCAGGCTGCAATTATTGAGTTGTACGACTGTTTCTTTAAACCGAAACAACATTTAACGCGCTATATTTTACATGCAATACATTTAACGTACTAAAAACATGTACTATACAAATTATTACTAGGTGCTCGAGAAATAGTGACCAATAAGGCATTTATGTCTTTCAAGAGGCCAATAATTATGCGTTTATACTCCTGAATGCGTGCCCGGCAGCAGTATACCCTCGAGCTTCGTGCCTTTGTGTGTATGTGGCAGAATACGTCTTTATTCCCGTGAGGCGCAGCAGCTTACGCGCGATCTAAATGTGCGGAGTAACAAGCAAGTCGCAATAAGGGGTCGACTTATTGCAAGTAAACCGGAAGGATCTAGTGGTGCGTATAGACACACTAATATAAGATACACTCTGCGCGTGGAGTGTACGAGGTGCTATCAAATAAAGAAACATGATATAATTTAACTATTTATATATAATTACGTTCAATCATACGTAAAAATTTTGCCAACTTAATATTTCTAAATAATTGAGATGCATTTAATAACAGCCTAACTCGTTAAACACTAATTAATTTCGGTTGAAAAATAGTTAGTAGAATATACTTTATCAGCCAGATTTTAAAAGATTTTATGAAAACAATATTCTAATGCATGTAATTGCAGTTATGTGAAAAAAGATTCCTACTTTACCGGCATTTATAAGCGCACAAGCATGCAATGACACGAAAATTATACTCTAGTTGTATGATGAAATCGGCTTCGCAAAATCCTAAGCCCGGGGACAACGAGCTGCTCTTTTACTCGACAGCATCGGCGTGAGTTAGAAGAAACTACCCCTCCTACTGCTTTCTCAAGTGGATGCAGAGTCGTCTAGTGATGAAAGTGTCGAGGAAGGCCTGGTGTATACTTGCAACATTATTTTACGCGGGAATTGCTTTGAAGTTTCTTTGGCAAAGCTGCCAGAGAATGTGTACATTAATGTTTATTACTACGCGATGCAAATGCCAGAGAGTACGCGACAAACATTAACTTATTTTATAAAGCTACAAGAGATACATGAATGTTGTTCTATTAAAAATGGGGTAAATATATATAGTTTTTATCAGAAATGTTAAATTATTAATCAAATTTCAATGTATTTTTTTTAATTTTAAATGAAAATAGTTTGAATTTGTATATTACTTCTGGCTGTTTAACACATCGCTAAATTAAAGTAATTAAATTTTTTCAAGCATGCCCTCTATTTTATATTCTATATTTACTCATAATTTTAATATTTGGGTCACTAATTACGAATTTAAAATTGTAGCAGTTTATTAACTTAATAATTTCAAGTCACCTGTACAATTATCGCTACTATAAAAGTAGGATCGCATTTTATTTTCTCGTCTTCAGTTAAATAACTGTTTGCTTCATTACGCTCTTTCAATTATTAATCGTCACTCAGCCCGATGATTTCACTCCCCGAGTCAGCACTTACTCCCTCTCACCATTGAAAGCAAGATTCGGAGCTTTTAAAATTTTTAATACTATTCGGGACCGAGTTATCGACTTTCCTATACTTGCAACAGACAGTTTTGAGTTATTATCCAATTTTCGCCCCCGCGCAATTGAAACCCCTATCTCTTAAAATAAAGCAGCGCATCCCTATTCCCCGAGTCCCTGCTCTCTCGTACCTCGGCGGCATTCGAAAGAATTCGCGAAAGTAGCGCGCCATTCATCAGCGAGCATCGGCGAAACGACAGCGGAGAGGCAGCCTGCATCGAGCGATCGATCGGAATCCCACCGCGGTGTCGCTGCCGCGTATGGCCGGAATAAAGGGGACTCGTCGGCGAAGGCGGCCGGGCCCCGAGTCCCGGCGAATTCCGCGGGCTTTTACGAGGCTCGTAATTGCGCCGATTGTCTAGGTCTTGTTTCGCTGACGATCATGATGGCTATAAATACACTCGCCGCTCCGACGCGCGTCTATCCCCTGCAGTCTGGCACCCTTCGATTCTATCTCTCTCTCTCTCGGCGCTAACATTTCGTGTGCCTCCCATCGATCGCATTTTCCGCTTAGAGTAAAACACCGCAGAGCCTACGGTTAGAGAGAGAGAGAGAGAGAGAGTGAGAGAGAGCGAGGGGAGGGTGGGTGGAGGGAGCGCGCGATAGTCCGACGCTGCGGAGGTCTGTATAGTCAGGCCCGCAAGCTCAACGCATAGAGTAGCGCATTGTGGGAGCGAACAGGCTGAAATGGGCGTGAGGGAGAGAGAGAGAGAGAGAGAGAGAGAGCAAAGCGAGCCCCCGGGGTATACGAAGCGCGTGCTTCAAGCTTTTCGCTATTTTTTTTTCTTTTGTTTTTTTTTGGGGGGAGTGGGGAGCTTTCAAATTTTTGAAATTCTTTACTGGCAAGCGTTGCCGGTCGCTTGTGCTTTGGTCGCCTGTCGACCTCGACTGCAAGACGATTAATTGCGTTTTGTTTTGATTGTTAATTGGAAGTTTTTACTCGAAAAAGCCGACGATTGCGCTATAGATATTTGGGGCTGAAAAATTGTCAGGATGTCATTAATTTTAGTTTAATCGTAAAGTTCGATTAAAGAATTGCTTTGCTTCGTGTGCATAATAAGCTCATTTTCGATTCCTTTTATTTTGGCACAGAGCGCAAAGTAAACTTTATTGTAAAGGAGGAAAAAGTATTATTTTTTGTAGAGAATATAATATTTTCGACTACATGAAATGTATAGGTCAAGCTGTCGTATATGTAGCGGGTTATTATAAATTGCATTTTTTATCAATTAAAAATTTTCCCTTAGTTTTTTTAATAAACCAACAGTATCAGTTGGTATATAATTTTATAAAAAAGTGTCTAATTTATAGATTGATTTCACTTATCTCTCTATTTTTCTCTGAATTATTTAAGACATTTTGCATTCTCTATTTATTCAATTACAAGATTATCAGAATCTTTTAAGAATAACTATAATGTCTAAGTTGAAGCGTTTGGATAGACTAATTTGATAAATGCATTATTATCGATCATTGGAAAAATATACTTTATTGCCACAGAATACGTATTTTCTATTATCATATACTAAATCAAGCTTGGTCGTTTAATCTGTAAAGAGCATCGGAAGAACGTGGTGGGAATTTGCAGGAAACTGCCTTAAATATTTTAGAATACGAATCTGACCCTTAATTATTACGCTACAGCCTCACAATTGGAGTATCGTAATAGTATCAGAATTACTTTTGTCCAGAACAGATGTTTCTATTATACAGTCCCGCATAAATAATATTCTTACATATATCAGATCGTGGATTACGGTATCAAATAAATATACTATTGAAATATATATGTATATAATCGGCACATACATTCCATCTGTTCCTTTGCTCTTAAGAAGACGCAGTGGACTTGTAGAATATGTTGCTGGAGTTGAATCGATGATAATTTTTCTCAGCCAAGTGTTTTACCTTTAACAGCTGACGTTTTAATGGCTATCGATTTCGAATGTTGCCAGCATCGCTCGATTTGTTTTGCTCGGGATGTTGCTCCCTTTTTTCCAGACCTTTTTTCAGTTTCATAAACATGCATTTATTTTTAATGCATTTATAATCCTTCAATATTGAATCGCTTGAATGCATAAACAAGTTTTTCCTGCGCCGTATTGCATTGTCTGCAGTTGAAACAGTTTTTTTCTTTTGTGTCATTTGTTTAATTAATTTAAATACAAACTGATCCAACAAAAAGTACGAGGTTTACAGTCGCTTGATTTAATTTTGAGCAGGAAAAATTGGTCATGTATCAACGGATTCGTAAAACTCTCGACAATTCCGATAAAAGAAGACCCGCTTAAATGACTAAAATTACGCAATTTCGCTCAAAAGAATAAAACAAAAAAAAGAACACGGCGCATTATCGATTTTAATGCAGGAAGGCACAAAAAGGCAGACATTGATCCGTTTTCACTTTGGCAAAAGAAACGCCGCGCGCGCGGCAGAGAAGCTACGGCGAACGTCGGCGCTACTTTCTTTTTTTCCTTTTCCTTTTTTTTTCTCAAAGCAACGACAGAAGTATGCTCAGTGGAGCCTGCACGAGGCTTCGACAAAAGCTTAAAAACGAAGACTTCATCCGTTCTGGATAACGGACAAAGCCGGAAAGTACAGTCTGAAAGGAGGAGGAGGCGGGGAGGAAAACAGAGAAAAAAAGATGAGCGGACCCTTGCTGGCCTGCGGTGTGTACGTGTGCAGTTGGGACGTCGGGAGTGCGAGACGGGTCAGGGGGGAACGGCATATCGCCCAATCGATTGGTTCCTCTTCCGCCCTCTGACGTGCCGGTAATGCCTTACTGAAGGCTTTGGTTACCGGACGGGTAAAAGTTTTTTTTTTTTATCAAGTTTAATTATTACTCGTACTTTTTGCAGCGAGCAGTTTTACGCAACTTTTCACCCTTGCCGGAGAAGAGTCATTGCCGCGGAGCTGAAACGATCGAGATATTGCAAAAAAAGAGAGTGACAGGTATTTACTCGGAATGGTATCAATTTTCTTAGATTCGGTGGGCTTGGGAGGTGTTTAATGCATTTGATGCGAATGCACGTCTAATTTTTTTATTGTAATATAACAATTCGATTTTGAAACGAGCTTAACGTACGTAGGTAAAGTAGAAAATGTAAAGCTAAACATGCTGTATTTGGAAATAAAGATAGCGAGATTTCCAACAACTTCAGACAAATAAAATTAAAAATATATATTTTCTTCAATTGCATAAATCAAAGCTGCATAATATTTTAAATTTGCATTTAAACGGTAATCGTATTTAGGATACCATACGAGCTACACTTGTCCACGTATTATAGGTAACAATTTTATATTTCTACAATTTAATGCACAAAAATTTGATTGATTAAAAAATACTTGATCTGTTTTACAGGGACAAAAATTGCGTTTGTATAAAATATTTGAATATGTTAAATTATAAGTTAAAATTTTGACGAAATCTCAGCACTGGGTGTAAGAAAATATTCCGCCTTAAGAAGGTATTATTGGAAATTCGCCAATTTGTTTAAGCTACTGTGATGGATTACGGGAGAGCAAAAATCTTCAATCATAAAAATAACGTATGAATATATTATTTATTTAATTATACTTTTGACAGCTGATTTAAAGAGGACACTTTTAATAGTGTAATGTACACCCTTAAATGTAATCAACCTATAGATAAATTAAGATTTCTATTAATTTATTATAGTTTTTCCATTTTTATTGCGTAATTACGTACACTTTAACGTTAAAAATAAGAAATAATGTGCTAGCAAGCACCTAATTAACCAAAATTAAGTATTTATTTCATAGTCCTTCTCTAGCTAGTTAAGATAAGAAATCAATTAAAATAAATAACATTAACTTTTAACATTTAGTTGATAGCTATATTATCTAGTCATTATTCATTAAAACCCCATTTATTTAAAGTAAATATATTATCACCGTGTAAAGTCATTACTAGTAATTACATGTAAAAGTTACTACATTTAAATTTCGCGCGAAACTCGTAAGGTAACGAAATAGTTTTATATCTATAATAAGTTATTATTTTTTATCAGTGTTTTGTTCACAGCCATACTTAAATAAATAACTAAAAATTGTTACTACTGGTAGCCTTATTATTTTATAACGAATCCTATTATAATATGTTATAAAATACTTGATATTTGATAATCCTAATAAAGCGCAGCGCTCAGCTTGAAAGAACTGTCGACTAATTTTCTACGAATTAAAAATAAAAAAATATAACCTAGAAAAACAAATCATTTTTTACCGTAATACTAAATACTAACTAATACAAGATTACGTAACAAAGAAGACAAATACGATTTAGTCGGCCAATGTACAGAGCTGCGCCTGCGTAGAAACGGCACACATACTTTTTCCCGACCCAATACGTTCGTAGGCACTATTGGTGGCGGCACTGGGCTTCTTTCTCTTCACTCCATTCCCTCTCACACCAAGCGAACTCGCGGCGTGCGGTAAGAAGTGAAAATGGCTGCTGTTCTGGCCTGCTAAAAGAGTTGCAAAATCAGCGAGATCAAGTCCAATAGAAGTCTTTTCCTCTTGGAAAAGATTTCGTGGCGCAAGGGTGAGTTGTTCCGACTGCATTTAACTGGTTATCCCGTTGTTCTTCATTTCCTATTAGATGATAACTCGTGCGTAGGATGCAATGGCTATTTGCCCGCCGGTATGGCCGACTCTCGCCGTCGCCATTTAAGACACGCTTCCACTTGTAGTGTATGTACCTATGTTGGGAACCTCGAAGGCTTCCTCAATTATAACGCATATCGTTGCTTCCACAGCAGCTTCGCGTGACAATAATTCAAGGCAATACACACATACACAAAACAATTTTTTTAAGCGAAAGTTGTAATTACCGAAGGAACGAAAAGTATAGATTTGTGCTCTTATTACAAGGTTTCGATAACTATATGCACGCGAATGCGTTGTGTCATTTAGATGCTTTCGAAAAGAGCTCGGGTACAAAAATTATTTTTACACTAATAGTTTTATTTCTTCTTTCTGACTTATACAAATTTTTCTGTACTAACTCAAAAATAAACGGGCTTTGTATCTTCTCGTTTTCTTCAATTTTCTCATTATTTGCTGTGCAATGTAGCATTATTCATTGCAATATTGTTATAGATCTTTTAATTACCTATTTACTGAAGGTAATTTTTATTGTTTCCTCATCGAGGAAGCTTTTTTACATTGTATCTACATGTTCTTATTATATAGTTGCAAAATTGAAAAGAATTCAATTTTGCTCATAATAAGTTTCATTCTGATCAAAGTTGCAATTCAACAGGATATTAGTGTTTTTAAATTTTGGAAATGAAAACGAGATAGATGTTTATGAATCCAGCTTTTGATTTTTTTGGTAAGTAGCTGGAGGCTTTAAATTATACCAATTAGTACAATGTATTATCTACAATTCTTAATAATTCTCTTCAAATTCTTTCTTTCTTTTTAATTATTGGTATTATTTTAATCTCATTTTATTGATATAAACTATTAAATTAATATAAGCAATTCAAAATTTTTATTTTTAATTTTAAGTATATATTTCAAAAATTTTAAAAGAATATGTGAAAAAATGCTATAATAGTAAAAGTAAAAATGTATCATAATGTAAAAAATATATCAATGATATATAAAACCTTAGAGGATAAGCTTGTATTAGATAAGCTTGTAAATAGATTTACTTTCACTATGAATCTGCCCTCTGTATGTTGATTCATAAAGTAATAGTAAAAACTTAATTTTAAGCACATTATGGTAAGTAAATGGTAATAATTTGTCAACTACCCTTTAAAAATACGTAAATATTAATAATGCTTATTTTAATAGTTAAAGCGTTAGAGTTTATTGGATTTATTATACATCATAAATTACTTATAAATGTATCTATTAAAAACTTAAGATTTATGTAATGTTTCTTTAACATTAAAATTTGCATCACATAAAAATTATATATATATATATATATGTATATACAAAATTATGAGTTACTGACGTTCAATATCAGTATCTCAATGTTTTTGAATATTTTCAGAATACATCTTCGGTGTTAAACTATTTGAGGACTAACAATGCAGAACTTTGATGACCTTGATATAGAGGGACGGACTCCCTCCCATATTTCAGAAGAAGTACGAGATAAGGTAATATTTTTTAGTGATATATATACAGCTCCTCTAAATTTCTTAGAAATGTGCATTTTATAAGTAGTGAAGCTCACAATATATGTTGTGAATATACAAATCTTTTTTCAATCTATGTGATTTTTACCTCATAAATTTTTACTTTGATTCTTTTAATCAAAGTGAATAATAGAGGTAATAATAGATCCAAGTGAGGTGAGATATCTTTTTATTTAAAAATAGTGACTGTGATGTGAGACACAAATAATGAGAAGTGTTTAAGTATCGGCTGCTTTACAACGTTACTACCAACAACATTTATCCTTCGCAAGCTTTTTTCTTTTACTACCAAGCCATGCAATTCGTTAATTTTATAACGAATTGTGATTTATGTTTTTATTTTCTTAAGTAATCTTATGTTTGATATATTTTGTTTCAACTTTCAATCAATTTTAAATTAAATTAATATTTTTATCTACATTTATTATATGTAGCATATATATATTTTTCTACAGGAAGAACATGATAAAAAACGATTAATGAGGAGTAATGTAACTGCTGAGGATGGAACTCTTCGTCCAGTTTATTCAGAAACAGAAGATGGAGATATCTGGTGCCATATCTGCAATTTAGCTTTGTTTGGGGCACACAAATTGATGAGCCATAACATTTGTAATAGACATAAAATTAAATTGGAAGATTGGCCTTACCCTGTATTACTTTGGTCCAAACGATCTGATATTGTCAAGAAATCTAAAAGTGGTTTAGGAGATGTTGCACCTGGAGAACCAATTCCACCAGGTATGGAAGATCAAATATCTAGGACTACAACTATTCAAATGAGTTTGGACCGACATAGAAGTTCACCTCTTGTTGGTTTGGAGTATCTTTTGGAGTTGGTAGATGCTGATAGCCCTGAGCCCAGTTATACATGTGTTCTTTGTGATAAACGTGGTGACCCCAGAACAGTTATGGCCCATATTACTAGTTACAATCATCGTATTACATACTTGAATCGACATTTTCCCACAATATCGCGTGCAATTGGAGAACTTCCTCGCACGCTTAATTTCAAAAGAGGGGCTAATGAAATCTCTGTGTTAGTTGCCAAGAAGATCGAACAACACTTTGGAAGATTACAACCTCAGCTGGTGGATAAAAATTCGTACGAGAAGAACAAAGTGCAGATAATAAAAAGAATATACCAAGATTACCATTTTCGGTAAGTTGCTGGCTCTTCTGAATTTCGATGTTACATTTTTTCCATAATATTTCACAAGATCATACTTCTAAAAAAATAATTACTTAATTATTTTTATTTAACATACGAAATTACTTCCTCTATTTAGGGAAACACCAGATCTTACATTTATGGAAGTATATGACATTCGTTGGGTAACACACTTTGAAGATAAAATGGCAGAAATGGCATCAAAGGGTTGGTATACATTATTTTTTTAAACACAATAATGATATAGAATAAAAATTTATAAAAAATTTTCAATTTTTGTGCATAAAGAACAAGAAGAAAAAGAAGAGTTGCTGAAAAAAGAAGAAAAGGCAAAGGATAATAAATTTCAAAATAAAGTTCAAAAAGATTTTCCAAAAGCTGGTGAAAATAAATCATCCGTTACAAAATCGTAAGTTGATTTTACAAACTTGTTGATAAAATATAAATAAGAATTAAAATTAATATCGATTAAATTTAAGTTACATTTAAGGCTTTAGAATTAATTTATTGCAAATAAACAGATTTATTTATTAATATTTAAAAGTTTTATCTTTCATTTAAATTTTATTTTTAATCTGAAATCTATGTATGCCTTAAAACTGTTTATAATAATCATCTCTAAAAAATAGTTTTTTAAAATGCATATTCATTTGTACTGTTTTAGAGGGTTCAAAATACGTATATTAACAAGAGAAAAGTTAAATGCTATCAGAAAACCAGATAAGACAGAGAAGACAAAAGATAATTTGGAATTGGAAGATGTTAAATCGCTATCCTCTTTATCAAGTATTTCTAACAGTCCTCCTCCGGGAGAAAAACGTTCGAAATCTCGCTCTCCTAGTCGTAAAAATCAAATGGATGATAAATTACGAAACAATCATAAACTGCATAATTCCAGACCTCGATCGCGGTCACTTGAACGTAGGTGGACTCGATATAAAGATCAAGTGAAAAGAGCTGAAGAATCGTTGGAAAGACTTTTGAAATTTCACGAGAAAAATCCGGAAAAGCATTCAGCCTATCCGGATGAGTGGAAGAAGTTTTGGAATCGAAGATACAAAGAGCTTCAAGCAGAGGGTAAGGATCCTAGCAAACATGATTTCAAGCCCGAATGGATCGAGTTCTGGAATAAAAGAATGCGCGAACTTCATACGGAGCAAATAAAATTGCGTAGAGAGGATATAAAAAAGAAACTCGATCTTGAGGGGGATCCTCCGGAACCGCCACGCAAAAAATCGCCAGGTAAAACCGGTAAAATCGAGAGCGATAACGAAGTCGAATACGTAGGTACAACGAAAAGTGCAACACACGATAGATATCACAGTCGTTTGAACTCTAGAGATCGCGGAGATCGTGAGCGTGATAGAGATCGAGATAGGGACCGAGAAAGGGACAGAGAACGAGAAAGAGAGCGCGAAAGGGATAGAGAGCGAGAGCGAGATCGTGAACGCGAGAGAGAACGCGAACGCGAACGCGACCGCGAACGTGACAGGGATCGCGAAAGGGAGCGAGATCGAGAATATGCATATGCGTATTCGCGGGGTGGTCGAAATTCATACAAATATGCGTATGTATCATCGCGGACCTCAAGCCGGCCGAGGTATCACGCAACCCCCTATCCGGTATCTGATCGTAAATCTCCGAGTCCACCTCAGGAAGAAATGACCGAGGACTTGGAAATTGTCGGGCTACTAAGGTTACTCACAGCTCTCGAAGGGCAATTGGGCTCGCTTGGCCCCAAGATTGTGGCTCTTTTGTCAAAGGCTTTAGCTGCTGAGAAAGTAAAGCCTAACTCAGCCGAGGAACTACTCTACGACGAAGAAGTAAGCGTTCTCTTTGAAACCGTCAAAGAGAAACTAAAGGGTCAGTTGTTTGCAGGTACGCATTTAATATTTAATTTCTACAACACATTTTAAACAAACTACACATGCATTCGAACTAATTTTTACAATTTCTCTGTAGGAATGATAGAGAAAGTGGCAATACCTCCCACGAAGAACGCTATACAAAATATAGCCCGACTACTTCACAACGCAGCTGAAACTAAAAAGAAGATGGAAGAAGAGAAGAAGAAGCAAAAAGAGTTATTAGAAAGGTCTAGATCGATGGCTTTCTTGACTAGACCGATGTATCCTAGGGCCGCCGAAGTAGAACCTGTGCGCAAATCAGAGCCAGTTAGTGTCCCAGGCGTAGGCACTGTCGACAAAGTAGCTATAGCTCAACAGATTGCTGCAGCTCTCGTAGCTCAGGGCAGAACAAATGTTTCTCAAGAAGAATTAGAAACATTGATCAATGCAGTCGTAGGCATGGCTGAAGCTTCCAAAAATAGTGATAAGCCAGTTACTACCGCAGATTTTGTTAAAGGGTTAACAGGTAACAGTAATTTAAGCAGCGACAGTTTAAATAAGAAGGATAGTTATCGAATAAAAACTCCAGAAGCGGAAAAACCGATAGACCATGTAAGTAAAATGGAGAGTTTGTCAGACACAGATTTGAAAGCACTTTTGCAAAACTTTAAAGATCTAACTACGGATGAACAACATGGACTCATAAACTTCTTAAAGAAACTCGAGGCAACCGATTCTGCAAGAGTTGAAAAGCTTCGAGCTTATGTTAATTTAGGTCCCACATCTGCTTCCCCGGCTTTAAAACCAATTTCTCCGGCTAGTGATTATGACCCACCGCCGCCGCGTGGTTTCAGAAGAAGTGCTTCCCCATTTTCGACGCGTAAAGGTACTCATAATCCATGTGACGATGAAGAAAAATGGAAACCAAAATTAGACATGTTTGCCGACGAACAGGAAGAAAATCGAAAAAAGGATGATAAATCTAAGAAATTAGATTTATCAGATGACGACGACGATTATACCTTCGAAGATATTTACAAGGCTGCTGATAAAAACGTTAATGAGAATGAAAAGGCAAAGAAAAGACCTTTCGATAGATCCAAATCAAATTCACCCAAATCCTGGTCACGTTCACGGTCGCGTTCACCGGTCTATAAGAAAACAGACTACACAAAATCAAACGATCCTAATGTTATTCTGAATGAAACTAAACGATTAATCGCTAACATAATGGGAGATTTGCCGACTAAATACGTATCCAAGTCTCATTTGTCGCCATTATCGGAAGCTTCACAAATGTCAAATCCAGCGTCAGCACTTTTAGCAAGTGGTACGCCATCTTCGGGCATTCCAGGAGGCTTTGGTCAAAACTTCGGCTTGAATCCTTCTCAACCAAATAACGCACAGTTACCTTATTCCTCCAATCAATTTTCGAATTTTAACCCATCGCAACAACAACCGCCTTACGGTGGTAATTCCGCCTTTTTAAGCAATGGATTCAATAACTTTAATCCTAGCTTTGGTAACATGAACAATCAAAATCAATTCGGCGGAATACCTGCAAATCCTTATCCTCCCCCTACCCAAACAAATTATGGTGGATCATTTGGTGGTCCCGGACCTATGAGACCGACATCTTCGTTTTCACAGCAGCCCTTCGGAAATTATTCGCAGCAAAACCGTTTTTATTAAAATAAGATTTCTTATTGATTTGATTATGAACGATTATCAAAGGATGAATGATTGTTAATTTATTTTTCGCATCAAATTTTTCGGTAATGAAATATTTCTACAAAATAAAATGCGATAATGACTTCGCAATTGTCTTCTATCTAATGTCGAAAACCATGAACTTGTTAAATAAATTAACATTATTCTTTAGTTACGAAATAGTTGTAAAGCTGATGAAAGGTACAAAACACTGACATTGTACGAGCATGATGATTAGGAAAATAAGGCCGATAGCATCAAACTAATAACATTTTGGGAAAATTTATTAAACTTGATTTACGTTTTAGAGGAATTGATAATAATTAAATTTTACGTACATCATAAAATGTTTGATTTAAGCAATTGCTTTAAGACGTCTTCAATCATTCTTGTAAATACACAACTTTGTGTATCTTTCATATATAACTTGTATATTACAGATTTTGTGTAGTTAAACTTTAGAAACATGTGTGACATACATCATTTTTTTGTACAAAAATAATTAAAAATACATTTTTTTAAGTTTAATTTTAAGATATTATTTTATTTGATATTGTATAATGAACTTTAAATGCAAAAGGAAAATATTTTATGACTAGGATTAATTAATAATTTTCTTCTTGATGATTTCTTATAAAAATTTCTTGCCATCTCAATTTTATAGGTATTGGTTTAAATGAAATAAAAAAAAATAAAACATCTTAAATAAATAAATATTAAAACTTAAACTTTAAAAGATGTTAATTTTGAATTATTTAAAGCCAGTACAGATACTTAACTGGCTGTTCTTATCCTAAGTAAAAAGAATCGAAAAGTAAATTTATTTTTGGAATAGAATTATTAACTAAAAGTAAATTTTAAAATAGCAAAATAATTTTTTATAAAAAATCAGCCATTCATCACATGTTAAGAAATTATTAAGAAAATATTAAAGAATTATAAAAGCCTTTAATTCAAAAAATAAAGAAATGAGATGTTAATGTAAGCAGTTTCATTGGAGTTCATAAAATGAATCATACCAATTCATTTTATTTTAATCACCTTACAAAATTATTTCATAACTGTTAGAAAGATTTTTATAACGGTTTTCGAAATGCATTTCGTAGCATCCGAAGCACAATATAAGTAAGAATTTTATCTAGTTCCGAAATATTTTAATAATTTTTTATCCTAAACTTCGTTAGAAAAATTTAAGTTTTGTAAAACTGCTTATACTTATATTGTGCTGTACTACTGCGTAGAAATTTTTAGTTTACTATATTGTACTTTTTAAAAGTATATTAATAAATAATGATTACACATCGACTTCCTTTCACTTGTTTTAAATAATAATATTTACTCTAGAGAATGAAAAATAAATAAACGTATATAGCCTACATATTTATGTTCTGTGAATGTTGTGATATTATTAGAATAATAAAATTATTAATTGATTGATTGTCTTCATTTCAGTGCATTAATGAGTACTAGTATATTGGCATTGTTGAAATTTTCTTTATAAGTAAATAAGTAAAAAGACAAGAATTACAAAGAATCAAGATTTTATTTAACTAAAATTCAATTTTGATTTAATAAAACTTTAAAATCTGTTATAGAAAAACACGTAAATTTTTATTAAATACTGAACGACTTTAAAATATTAACTATTCATTTAGATAATTCTTTCTTACAAAAATTTTGTATGAAAATATATTTTTTCTTTTTATAATAACTAGTAAAACAATCTTATTGTTAGTAATATTGTATATATATTAGATATACGCAATTTTATTATTAAAGAAAATGAAACGCGGAGTCAGATTGCAATGCAGAAAAAGTGTAAATGAAGTGTATTTAGGAACACGAAAGGGTATATTAAATCAATGTGCACGGTCCGTCACACACCAAAGGCAAGTTTGACTAGTACAGACTCGACCTGCACCTACAATTACTTTGAGTTTCGGAGTTTTTTTTCTTACTTAGGTTTATTTAAAATGCTTTTAAATGCTTATGTGTCTTCTTATTTATTCTAACGATATTTTCAATAATTTTTTTAAATTATGTTGAAAATTTGGAAAACTGCAATGCCGATATTTTACATCCTTTGGAAGGGTATCATGGCCGTGAATTAATGTGAGCGTAATCTCACATAAATGCGCTATTGACATGAAGTTATAAAACAATAATAAACACAAGGCAGCGCCTAAGAACTTACAAAATTTAAATTATTTAAATTCAAATAATTTAAATACCAAAAGTTATACAGAACGAGGCTTTTTGAACACACTATAGAATGTATTTTACTTAATTTTGTTTTACTATTTTTAATCTTTTTTATAAACAAGCTATTTTTATTTGTATTTAGATGCATTATGCGTTTAAGTGACTTAAAGGTAAGCTTAAATTTAAATTTTAAAAATAAATTTTAAGATTTTTTTCAACGCTAAACTTATTTTTACTACAATTTTTTAACGATTGTTTCAATAGTTTAGTTCATGATCTCGTAAAATATTCTGTTTAACAACGTGCGAGATACTTACCGTCGCAGATTTCGAAGTTTTTCAATCTAATTTTAACATTTTTTTTGTATCTTGCATTGTAGCACCCTTATTTTTTATCTACATAAGAGCCCGATAAGGATTATAAAAAAAAATATTTAAATGAAACTGAAAAACTTGAAACGCAATGTCGGAAACTTTGTAAATGATAAATACTCTTACATCCCCTGGTGGAAACTGAAAACATTTTTGAAGTAGAAATTGGCCATTTTTTAATCGCAAAGTATTTTATGGCTAGAAAAGGGGAATAAAATGCGGCAATTTTTCGCACAATAATGAAACGTTTTTTCCAATATTTTTAAAGCATTAAAAATGGAATCAATTCTGCAATTGCTACTTTTGCAGCATTTCCAAGCTATTTTTATTGGCCAG
>JAWWEM010027720.1:0-17425 GCA_035582935.1 Ormyrus thymus | reverse complement strand
TACATTTATCAAGTAACACAATTAATGAAATTTTATATACCAGTGTATCTTTTAATAGTAGCACATGGCATCAACGAACACAAAAATTTTACTAATAATACTGTAATCTATGAGAGAAAAGAAATCAAGAAGAATATGAAGAATTAGATACATTTTTTTAATCTTCAAATGCCATGGAAGTAGTCGAAGCAGAAATTAGCTGGAAACGAATCTCTTAGTCTTGATGAGTACGCCAAATAAAAAAAAAATCAGCAGTCATCAGAAACTTCATCAAAAAAGCAGGAAGAAGTGTTCTACGGTGTGGAAAAATTTTGAACTCCTCAACTAATAAAGCTATGAAATTATTTATTTTGCCTAACGGGCCAAAAGTAAAAATTTACACGAGCTACGAGGTTGCCAATTATTTCTCTCCCAAGGGCTGTAATATACTATTGTGAGAAATTTTAAAGTTGTTTTTCTCAAAATAAACTTTTTCTATCTTTCAAATGTTCCTTACGGGACAATTGTCATAAGATTCAGCTAAAACTGTTGAACGAAGGTTGGTTATTATAAAAATAGAGCATTTTTTCACTTTTTTAATGTTTGCTAACTCGAAAAGGTTTTTAACTTACATTTTTCAGTATACGATCAAAAGCCTGTGTATAGTTGTAGGTCTTGGCACTACGTATTAAAAAAGTATAGTTTTTGGTGATATCATACTTTGTCCGTAAGAGACATTTCGAATAAGCATCTTTTTTTATTAGTTTTTAAGGTAAAACTCTAGCAAATTTGATGGATATAGACTGAAAATTTTTTTTTCTCTTCTTTTATGTAACTAAAACATAGTTACATTTTTGTAACTATATATTATTAAATACAGAATTTATTTTTGTGACTGTACTCTACCCTTCAGCTGACAGTGGTTAAAAAAGTTATATCAAATCATTAAGTTTTAACAAATGAATCAATTCCGAAATTTGCACGCATAATTCTCTCTCAACTTCAACATTTATTACGCTTCTTACGAAATTTATTGAATGCGTTACCAATCTGCTTAAACATGTAAATTTGCAACATCTTATTTGATGAATGCAGTGCAGGTCTCGGCCTATCGAATTACTGAAATACTATCAGTTTATATTTTAATTAAACTAAAACTGTGTACACAGATAATTTCAAGACGTTACAAAATGATCTAGAATTTCAGCAAATGTTGAAAATTCGTGCTTTAATTCAATCAGGCTAAAAAATTTATTCTAAAATACGTTTTTGACTCCTCAGGCAGCTACCTTAGATAATCCATTTCCCTCATGGCTATAATGTTGCTTATTTTTTAGTAAAAATTAGCTAAACTATCACTTTTGCGGAATTTTTCCACTTTTTCATTAATTTCATGTTAGATACATTTCCTTTTTTAATATAGCCACCAGTTGGAGAAATATAACTTATTTTCGAAATTCTCTGTTTTGCCTCAAGCAGACGTTGAGGTTAAACGTGTTTGTTTATTCTTTTTAGTAAAGCTTACAATCTTTTAATCTTCAAAGAAAATACTCCTGGACACAGTGCTACTATTTCATAGCAGGTAAATTGTTAAGTTCCATTACTATTTCCAGCTATTAAGCTAAAAAGAACTTTAATTTTTCTGTTTCAGGTCCTCTTTAGCCATCATCAGGCTTTACTTGTTTGTGTTTTTTGATACATTATTGTATTTTAAATGCTATTATAAAGTGTAATTTGTGGCAGGATTACTTCATTTACAGAGATTATGCTGGCTTGCACATCATGTACCTAGACTACAATAAGCTTGCTCTTATTAGAGAGAAAAGTATTATGAAGTTTTTGATTTAGTAATGATGCTGATACTACTTGAGTAATGCTTATACAAGCTTTTAATGGCAGTATCCGATAAAGAGGTGCTTTAATTGCCGAGAGGAGTCCTTTTCTTTCTGACAATGGAGTGCGAACATCTTTAGTCATCTTTAACTTTTCAAGACAAGTGGTAATTATAGTTTAAAAAGTTAGTGCTGAGGTGAGTGTGATGTTTTCAGGATAACATAAGAAGTTCTTTTATTAGTGTTTTCTGAAAACTTTGGTGTTTAGAAATTTGGCGTAAACTCCAGACTGAACTGGTAGATGAATTGTCATCTAACAGGACTTGAAACCTTTATTTTTGATGTCATTTAAGGCTAATGGATTTTTTTTGTTAAATTTTTTTGGTTTAGTATTTTTAAATTAAGAAAAATTGAGAAAATTCAGAAAATTTGTTAAAAATGTACCAATATTTTTCAGTTTTTCTTAATTTAAAAATACTAATACTACCAAACAAATTTAATAAAATCAACGCACCAGCCCTAAATCACATCAAAAGCAAAGATTTTAAGCTCTGGTGGATGGCAATTCATCTATCAGTTCATTCTGGAGTTTACGTCAAAGTTAAAAATTTAAAATAGCAATATCTCTGGATCAAATGGGCCTACAGAGTACAGTTTGGGCACATTTGATCAAAACATACTATATTTTTGATATATATTTTAAAAAGAAACCATAATTATACAGCTTTTTTCACGTCCTTTTATAGGAGGGAAAAATCAGTATATAACCCTCTTAAACAATTTATTTAACTAAATTAATGGGGATTTTTTTTTGCAAAACTAATTTTTAAATCGTATTCCAACTTCGGTAAGTTGTACAGGGCCAAATAACAAATGATATTTATATTTGTTTTATCTGCTGATAAACATTTTAAAAGAGTAAAAAATAACCTTCAAAGTTCAACACCTCACTTCAACGAGATGTATCGCGTTACCTCAAATACTACGTAGCATCCTTTTCTAAAGCATACTAAAAAGTAATTGTTACCAAATAAGAATATTATTCGGTGTTTTTAAATTATTATTAATTATATGCTATTAATTAGATTCGCCGATGTTGTTAGAACCTTATTTTTGCTTCCTCTAGGAGGAATAGATAGTAATTTTTGGAGTTGTTCGAGAAACCTGTTATGATTGTATTTTAAGGTGTCAGGAACAAGAATAAATGGTTTTTGAAAAATGTTTGTATGTGTGTGCGCGCGCGTGTGTGAGTGTGTGTTTTACGAGGGATTATGGGAAATCTTCATTAACCCGCGCGGCCATAGACGGACTGCGTCGGTCGGCTGACGACTTTTGCCGCCAAGAGACACCAGGATGGGACAGCACTTCCTGATAGTGTGAGATTCTTACTCACTAAAAGCGATAAATCTATTCTCCATAGTTGAGTCACCCCGAAACCCGCCGTTAGACAGTACTTCGGGGTGGTGACGTTGGACTGTCATCTGGACCCTTCTGGATGTTGGCTCTTCTGGCCACTGTACTTACTGTCTTTTAGCCATGTCCCTGTATCTTGACGCGTATTTTCTGGTGTTTCTACGCGTAGTCATCTTTTATTTACATGGCTGAACATTTGCTCTTCTTGTGAAAGTTGTCATTTCCGTTGCGTCATTCTGTTTTTTTATTTTTTTTTTTTTTTTTATTGCTTGTTCCTCTTTTGTTTCACACAGCGTAGATCTTTGAGAACGTCAACTGCGTAGAAACTTGTTGCCTGTCATGCTGTCTCTGATGTGTATGTGTGTGTGTTTTGTGATGGCGGTTTAGCTTATTTGTTTTTCTTTTATAGCAAATTTTCGATTTTCAAAAAATTTAATTTTACTTATTTCTAATGAGCTAAAATCTTGCATAGAAGAAACCTTCGCTGAAAGCAACGAGTCGAAGCTCAGAAAATTGCTACGCGGAGCACATATCTTCGACGAAATACCGACGCATCTCTTACAGAGAATTAGAAATTTAGCTGCCGATCAATGCAGTGAGTCAGTCCTGCGGACAATTTTCATCGACCATTTGCCGGAACACGTCCGCATTTAGTGGTCAGTGAACAAACGAACATAGCAAAATTAGCGCTTCAAGCCGACAAAATAATAGAAATTATTCAACCGACAAAAACAGATATTTGTTCGATCAAAAACACAAGCAATACCGACTACGGCGGTTTGAAGGACGCTATAACGGCTCTTACACAGCGCGTACAAGAGCTTCAAAGACAAATAAACAAAAACAAATTCCAAAACTATAATCGAGAGGGTTCACGATCAAGAAGTCGACACCGACCAACAAATTTAAGCAACCAAAATAAACCGGGCTTTTGCTAATACACGAAACTTATGGAGATCAAGCGCGAAAATGCAGATCACCATGCTCATACAAAACGAACGAATCGGAAAACTAAAATGGCTGTTGTCAGCACAGGCGAGCGGCAACAGCAGCAGCATGGATCATCGCCTACACTTATTCGACAAAATCAACGGTTGGAAGCTACTTGTTGACACGGGCTCAGTGGTCTCAGCCGTTCCAAGCTCGCTCGTCAAGAGGAAACTTAAGATAAACACACTGAAACTATTCGCAGCGAATTCCAGTGTAATAAACATTTACGGACAAGAAATATTAGAATTAAACTTAGGGTTACGGCGAAAAATTCAGTGGCCTTTTATCATAGCGAATGTGCAAACGATAATAATGGGAGCTGATCTAATTAAACATTATGGTTTTCTTGTAGACTTAAAAGGAGAGCGCATCATCGACGAAACAACTAATCTGCAAACCAGGGGCGTGTTGAGCCAGCACGGGAACACAGTTTGAATACAATCAACATCGAATCGATCTCAGCCCATACGGACTACGCAAATCTCTTAAAAGAATACGAGGACGTCACAAAACCTTCTTTCATAAAACATATACCAATCGAAGCAGGCACCATGCACCACATCCTTACTGAAGGACCGCCAATATTCGAACGATGCCGGAAGCTGGCAGGAGAGAGACTCAAGGCGGCAAAAAAGCAAATCAGTCTGCTACAGTACCAGGGCGTGCTCCAACCTTCGAAGAGCCCCTGGGCCAGCCCACTTCACATGCAACGAAAGAAGGATGGAGATTGGCGACCGTATGGTGATTATCGTAAGCTGAACGCAAAAACTGTGCCCGACAGGTATTCACCACCATTGATACAAGATTTGTTTCCGAAACTCCATGAAAAAAAGGTATTCTCCACGCTTGACTTAATAAAAGCATATTACCATATACCAATGGCTCTAGAAGATATGCAGAAAACGGCAATCACCACGTCATTTGGATTATATGAGTTCACGGTGATGCCATTTGGTTTAAGATGCGCAACCCAAACCTTTCAAAGATTCATCGACACAATCTTCAGAGATCTCGAATTCATATTTTGTTATATTGACGACATTATCGTAATTTCAGAAAATCACGAGCAACATGTGCAACACTCGGATCAAGGTCCACAATTCGAAGCGAAACTCTTTAAAGCTCTCACACAATTTTTAGGATACAACAGGAAAAGAACTTCACCTTATCACCCTGCATCGGACGGTATAGTAGAGAGATGGCACCGGTCCTTGAAAGCTGCACTGATGTGTAAACCAAGCATACCATGGATATATGCACTACTATCTGTCATGCTAGGACTCCGAATAAGCTATAAAGAAGATTTGAAAGCATCTCCAGCAGAGATGCGGACTTCACTCCGTGTTCCAGGAGAATTTTTTGTGCACCAGGATGCTCCAAGCAACCCATAAGAGTTCATCGAGCAACATCGGAAATACATGAGGAGCATACGTCCAGTGCCCACCTTTCACCACACGAAAACGAAACCATTTCTACTGAAAGACAGAGACGTGCACCCATGTTTTCACCCGCAGTGATCACGTCAGAGCTCCACTCGAACCACCGTATCAAGGACCTTACCAAATCCTGCAACGAACATCACCTAGGCTGTACAAGATCAAAGTGGGCGACAAGGACATCAACGTCTTTATAGAACGCCTTAAACCAGCTCACATCAGCATAGAAAACGTATAAGAATTACCACAGCCCCATCAGCAAGGTACACCCCTTACAGACGTCAACCCCAACAATCAGGAAGAACGCAACAAAAGGGTAACTTTCGCAACGCAGGCAGACCCAAGCATTGGAGGGGGAGTAGATGTGGTAGCCCGCACACAGAGTCACGCATCTGTGAGCGACCAGCACCACCTCGCAACCAACGAATTCTCTACGAAGCTGAGAAGACCAAGGAAGCAGACTCTCGTGCCGCGCGAAGAATTCGAGTCGACAGACTCTCGCTTCGACCGCCGTGCTTTACAGACGTGATATGTATACTGACCCCGCTCACGCCGTAGCTGTGGCGGTTACTTCATTCGAGGAGCTTGTTCAACAAGACTTTAGATTCATTTAGTTATATCATACCTGTACATATTTTAATATATTAAATAAAGTGGTTGCTTGTTAATTGTGCGGACTCTTACCATCCTGAGCATCAATTCCGATCCGGTTGTTCCCGTCCAACGCACGAGATAGGAAACAGCCAAAGCTCCAGAATAACAATGATCCCAAACTTCTGGCAGTTCTGGGTATGGTCCATTTGGATCCTCACCCGAGTACGCGTCGAATTGAACGGTAATTAGGAGTCCCACGATCTATGGCTCACAGATTATTGCGATAAGTCCGTTACCATCCGTACCACATTACCCTTGTACAGGAACTGAGCCCTGCAGATTACGCACTAAGAGTGCAGTTTTGCAGATGGGCTCTTGACATGTTAAATAAGGATTCATACTTTTTCTCGAGAGTCTATTTCAGTGATGAAGCAACATTCATCAGTAATGGCAGTCTCGACAGACATAATAGCCATTATTGGTCTCCAGTGAATCCTTATTGGTACCGTCAAGTGCTGAATCAACATCTTTGGAGTTGTATAGATGGATCGGTATCTGTAATGGCCAAGTGATTGAGCCACATTTTTTTCAAAGACCTATTAATAGTCCAATGTATTTGGAATTCCTCGAGAATGATTTTCATGTCTATATCTTGAAGATATTCCACTTGCATTGAGACTAAATTTGTGGTTTCAACGAGATGGCGCCCCTTTTCACTATGTTGGGATTGTCCGCAATTTCTTCAACCAGCAGTTTCCTCAGCGATGGATAGGACGTGGCGGATCTATTACTTGGCCTCCTCAATAACGAGATTTGAACCCGCTGGATTTCTTTTTATGGGGGTATTTAAAGGATGTTGTGTATGCTGAGGCGCCCACGACGAGATTGTGGAGATTGTGGAGATTGATGGAGATAATTTGGAGAGCTTG
This sequence comes from Ormyrus thymus, assembly GCA_035582935.1. Taxonomy (NCBI): domain Eukaryota; kingdom Metazoa; phylum Arthropoda; class Insecta; order Hymenoptera; family Ormyridae; genus Ormyrus; species Ormyrus thymus. Next base: position 10,252 of record JAWWEM010027720.1, on the reverse strand, counting down.
TGCAGCAATAACTCTTGAAATGCTTCGGAATGTGCAACAAAACTTTCGTCGTCGATTGCAGTTATCTTCGAACTAAATCTGCTATGAATTTTATTTGAACACGAATGCAAATGAGATTCCATCTAAAAAGAAGATGTGTTCTTCCTGTAATTGCGCTGGAATGCAAGCTGGAATCCAGCTGGAATTCAGCTGAATTAAGAGCCAGATTATATCTTGAAATCCAGCTAGAATCGAGTTGGATTCCACCAGGAATCAGGTTGGAGAGCGAGATGGAACTCACCTGGTATCGAGCTAGAAAAACTAGCAGAATTGCACTTCGGAATCAAGCTTGAAAAACTAGCTGGATTCTAATTTTAACAGAGCCGAGAATGAAGCTAGAATCCACCTATAAACGAGTTAGAGTCCATCAAAAACCGAGCTGAAAATTCTGCTGGATTCTATCTAGAATCGAATTGAAATTACCCTGTTGTTGAGGTTGCACGTTTATACCTCGGGAAGTCGAGGCTGAGCTGGTTTACACCTTGGTATTGAGCTGGAAGTGAGCTGGAATGTAGGTGGAAAATGAGCAGGATTATCATCAGGATTCAACCTGGAATCCGGTTTGAATGCGAACAGGAATCTACCTGGAATCGAGCAGGAACTCAAGTAGACTTTACCCCTTGAAATCGTGCTGAAAATCTAGTTGCATTCCATCCAGAAATGAGCTGGAAATCTAGATGCATCTACCTGCAATCAGGATAGAAAGCGAGTTGGAATCCACCTGGAATCCGAAAAATCGAACCAGAATCTGGGAGATGCAAGCTGGTTTCTACCAGGACTCGAGCTTAAATTATTTGGAAAATCAAGATAGATTTCATCTAAAATCAAGTTTCAAATCTATCTTGATTCCACCTGAATTCTAGGTGGAATATCAGTAGAAATCGAGTTTGATTCAGCCCGAAATCATTGAACTCGAGCTGGAAATCTAGCTAGGTTCCATCTAGAAACTGATTTCTAGTGATATTCCAGCTTGAATTCAGGTGGTATTTGCAGCTCGATTATATATCGACGGCTGAGTCAATATGTAATCCAGTTTGATTTTCCAGATAATTTAAGCTCTATTCTTGGTAAAAACCAGTTTACATCTCCCTGATACCAGTTCGGTTTTTCCGTAGAATCGAGCTCAATTCTAGGGTATAATAATGCTTGTTTTCTAGCCTCATTCCAAGTGGATTCCAAATTGCTTTCTATCCTGATTGTAAGTATAATGCATCTTCATTTCCAGCTCGTTTCTAAGTGGAACGCAGCCGGATTTCAAGTACGATTCCAAGGAGTAATTCACCTCGATTTTCCAAACGGATTCCAGGTAGACTCCTGAGGAAATCCAGCTCAATTTCCAGCTTTATTCCAGCTCGATTTCAAGGGGTAATTCTGTTTGTTTTCCACCTCCATTCCGGCTCGGCTTCAGCTCAATCCCGAGGTCTAAACGAGCTTAACCCCGGGATTTCCTTGGATGTAAACCTGCTAGTTTTCCAGCTCGACAAGAGGTGGATTCCAGCTCGATTCTGGATAGAAATCGGCAGCATTACCAACTCGATCGCAGGTAGAATCTAGCTCTATTACCAGCTCGGTATTTGATAGAATCTTGCTCGCTTATATGTGGGAGTAGCTTGTCTCTCAGCTTAAATCTAATTAGAATCCAGCTAGTTTTTTAGCTCGATCCCAAGTGGGTCCCATTTCGCTGTCCAGCTCAATTCCTGTTAGAATCCAGCTAGATTCTAGCTGGATTTCAGCTTAGTTTCAATCTTGATGTCAGTTGAAATCTAGCTCGAATTTAGTGCTATTTTAACTAGAATCCAGGTGGAATCCAACTTGTTTTCCAGCTCCACCCCGCATGTATTCCACGCCTTTAATTTCCTACTTTAATTTCGCCACTTAATTTCATATTGATTATAAGGTGCAATCCTACTCATTTTCTTACTCAATTCCAGGTAAATTCTAACACTTTCCAGCAAGAGTTCAAGTAGAATCCAAATGGAATCTAGCTCAATTTCAAGCTTTATTCTATCAGAATTTCAGGTGGTATATGAATCGACTACTATCTCGATTTCAGCTCGATTCCAAGATATAATCCTGCTCGTCCGTGATATAATCTGACTCGTATTTCAGCTTGATTCAAGCTGAATTTCAGCTCGCTTTCCAGCCTTATTCCAAGCGAAATCCAGCTTGTTTTCAGATGGAAGTTCATTTACATTCGTGTTCAGGTAAACTGCACAGCAGATTTAGTTCGAAATTCTCCTGAAAGTCCCAGAAAAGTCATTTAAATTTAATAATTTATAATTTCAAATGATTACTTCTCATTTCTAAGTTTTGATAGTAGTTTCACTAGTAGTTGCGAAAATACTACTGTAAGTCAATAATTTAGCAAGTTGTTTTTGCAGTAGTTCTCGCAGTAGTTTATACAGTAGTTCTGGATATATTTCATTTTTGTAACGGTTAATATTCCAATAACATTTTTATTTAAATTTCGTTTCCTGTTCATTAAATTCTAAAATGGACATAGAATAGTTGGAAATGATGCTGTTGAAATCGAGTATTTTTAATGAATCCCGGAGATCATATTGGAAGGATAACTTAGTTAGGAAGTGCCAATGAATTGGCAGTAGTTTTATGAGAGTAAAAGTGCCTTTTCTGCACAATTGCTTAAATTACATGATGTATTTTCGGATTGAAGGTTACACTACCCTCAGTTTAATGGTAGACTATCTGTAAATTACATTTTACGTGCGTGTTAGTGTGATAATCTAATGATAACATTTTTTTTTAATTAACAAATCATTTGTATAATTCGATAACCCCGAGCTATTTTATCTCAACTCGTTTTAGGCACCGAACATACTCTACTATTTTATATTTACTTTATATATCTATACTTACGAAAAGATAAAGGCCTGTAGAGTTTTTTTATGTAGAGTATATTCGGTGCCCTTATTTCATCTCATCTCGAATGCCGCGAGACATACTATCTCAACTCATGGCGTTGTTTGAAAACTGTATCAACTAAATTTTTTGGGAAATTTTCATTTTTGCATTTTCAGATAGCTTATTACGCGCGGCATTCGAGATGAGATGAAATAGCTCGGGGCCATTGAATTACATCGGCGCATAAAAAAAGAAAATTTGGCTGTACATTTATTCATTTATTTGTATTTTGGCGCGCTAAATACGAATCCACAGTTCGCTTTGCTTCTCGAAATTTTGAATAAAATGAGAAAAACATGATTTTTTGTTTTTGCTTTTGGAGTTAAGAAACGGAAATTGATAGAACTAATCTGATTTTAAATTTAATTAAATTTAATCTTGAATCATAGACACATGGAAAACCATTGTCTGGTTTCTTTTTTTATTAAATTTTGGCCGTTGCAAAGTATTGAAAACTCTATCAGCACATAAGAAACCAAAGCTGACCGATTCCATCCAAATAATACAGGCCGTTTGCACCTATAGCTCCGAATCACTTAAAATTGTAGGATATAATTTTTAGTCGGTATATAAGAACATTATATAAATACTTACTATAGAGATGTATAATAACAATAAACAGTGTGTGACGTAACAACTAATCCTTGATGCAACTGATTTCAACCATGGGTAACTATAATTCTTTTTAAACTTGTTTAAGGGCTAGAAGAATGGGTAAAATTATCCCAAAATAACACTGTAGTATTTTTAACCATACTGGTATAGTTTCCGTTGAACACGAGAAAAACCGATATTTTCTTGTCTTCACGTTTTAGGGCTATAAAAATAGGTAAAATTATCCAAAAAAAAACAAAACATGAAAAAGTGGTACTTTTCTTCGGTCTTTCAAATGGCGTCGGAATTTTTTATGTACCTAGTTTGAGCAACATTTTAAGCCAAAAAATACCCTTTTTCACGAAAATAGATGAAAAAATGTACTTAGCCTGGCGGCCTGTCAATTTTAAAGATATCGAACTAAATCCAACGGAGAACAATAGGCCAAATCGATATAGAAAAATCGGGAAATCAGGGACACCCTAATATATTAAGATCTACCAAATCCAATACTTTTCATCCAATTCAATCGAGACCAGTTTTCCACTTACATTCTACTGGGTCCTTTCGTCTTTGGGATAAAAATTTGAAAGAAATAATAATTCTTAAAACAATTTTTTATTTTGAGATAATTTATTTTCTTAATAATTGTTCTAAATGTATAAAAAATATGTAAATATGTATCTTAAGGGGAGTTACCGGTGAAATTTGAGCCTAGAATTATATATATATATATATATAAGGTGTCCCAGAAAAGCTAGAACCCTCCGATAACTTTGCAGGGTGATATTCTATCAAAATAGTTAAATATAAAAGTTATAGGATTTCAAAAAACGAATACAGCGGTGGCCATATCTTTGACCTGGACTTCAGTTTTCAAGATCAATTCAAGGTCAACTTTAAAATTTTAAATAGAAACCCCTATTTTTTATTAAAATATTTCAATCCATATTCGGATGTAAAATTTTACGCTCTGTCGATTTATGGAATAAAAAATAAGGGTTTCTATTTAAAATTTTAAAGTTGACCTTGAATTAATCTTGAAAATGGGAGTCAAGGTCAAAGATATGGCCACCGCTGTATTCGTTTTTTGAAATCTTATAACTTTTATATTGAATTTTTTTGATAGGATTTTACCCTGTAAAGTTATCGGGGGTTTTGAGCCTTTTTGGACACCTTGTTTATATATAACCATATGAAATAAAAAATTATTAATATTAAAAAAGTTTAGTATTTTTATAACTAGTTTATATGGTTGATGCGTATATTATGATGGAAAGATAACAATCTTTCAACTTTCTCGAAAACAAAATGGGAAGGCCCGAATGAAAAAATATCACTACTTTATCAATTTTCGAGATTTCTCACTCAAAATTTTTGTGAGTACCTTGGAAAATAACAAATATCTGCACGCCGAGATTTAAAAAAATCTAAATTTTTTCTTGAAAAAAAAAATTGTAAAATGATAAAAAAATTTCTTTTTATAAAAATAGGTTAGACCATTGCATTCAACATGCTGAAAGATACCATGAAAACATTTTTAGCTCTCTACGATTTTTTTAAGTCTTGGCTGAAGTTTCACCGGTACCTCCCCTTAATGTGTAAAAACGTGGTTGTGAATTTGCATTCTTTAAAATTGTATTAAATTTAGTTAGATTCTTCAATAAATATAAAGATACTATTATTTATTTATTATTGTTGATTTACAATTATAGGATCCAAATACTGGTTTTATGACTAATACACCTTTGGAAGTTTTTACAATTACACCAGGTCGACGTTATCGATTCCGAATGATTAATTCTTTCGGCTCGGTTTGCCCAGCACAGATCACATTTCAAGGTCATCAATTAACATTGATAGCAACTGATGGTGAACCTGTTCATCCAGTTAATGTTAATACAATTATTTCATTTTCAGGTAAGTAATTTTGATCTAATAATTTGTTTTACTGATTTGATCCATTTATCTGAAATATTACATGTAAAACATAACAGTACTTTACAACACAGTATATGAAAGAGCGATTCTCACTCATTGTTTAAAAAAATTTCGTTAAATACTCTATATCCTTCATTTGCTATACAATCAATTTCCTTTTGGTTTTGTGAAAAGTAAATTATTTCCAGAACTAATGATGGAAGGAGGAGGAGCCAAACCAGCCTCCAATGCCAACCTTTAGAGCGCGGCAGAGGAGAGCGTAAATAAAATTTGATACATTATTATTCTATTTCCATATCGTTTTGATTCGGAGACAGGGGGGGTCCGTTAATGTTCCTGATTTCAACTAATTTGATCTTAGGATGATACTTAAAAGTTACGTTGACCCCTAACATGATACCATATCTAAATATAAAATTCACTGTTCTATCCGAATGTAAGGTCAAAAATAGGGGTTTCCATTTGACAAATAAAATTGGACCTTCAAATGACCTTCAAAGTCAAATTCAAGATCATGCTTGAAATCACAGATAAACATATCTTTGTTAACCCAAAAACTTTTGTATATGTCATTTTATCTTATAACGCTTAGATTCTGAGATAGCGGGGTCCGTTTCTTTTCAAACAATCTGTGTGTATATATATATCAAATCCAGGAGCAAATCCAGGAGCAAATCCAGGAAACTTTTAGCTTTTAGGAATCTGCTGTTTCTTATAAAATTGAGTGAGAAATCTCGAGAAAGCTCTTTTCTTTTAATTTGTAAAAATTATTTTTATAAGAAAATAGTATATAAAAGAGGGTACTACGTTTATTTTATGATTTGCGACGGGTTTGCTGGGATCGAGCAAAACCGTGCAAGGTGTAAAAAGTGAAAACGCTGTAGGAAAGAGGAAACTGTAGGATAAAGGAGTTTTTGCCGGGTAGCTCGGTAGAGCGCATGGGCCGGCAAGCGACCGTTGCACGACTGACTTATTTTTAATAATTACACGCACTTATTTCACCTTGGCTTTCAACCTGTAGCCGATATTTATTGGTCGATAAACGAAAAGATCTACACTTATTTATGGGCGCCAGCCGCGATAAACGCGATACTGAACTCAGACCGCGAACCGCAAGCACACATGCACCGGCGATCATGCGCAAACACTCGAATGGATTAATATCTGTATCCAAAAATAACTAATCGTAAAAACTAAAAAGCAACGACTTCTCCACAGCACCACTTACAAAAAAGGAGAACTGTCTCGTCAAGAGAACTCGGATTTCAAGCCGTCTTGCCACGTGGCATACAAAATCAATTTTATTAGATATGATTTTAGTGGTTTCAACCATCGCTGAATCCAAATCTGCCATCAGTTTTGCAAAATTAATTTGTTTAAACAATTTGTTTTCTTATGGGAGTTAACAAGTTTATAAAAATTAAAAAATTAATTAACATTCAATTTGTTAATAACAAAATTGAAAAAAAAACAAACATACATACTAGACCTATTTTTTCCAGTAGAATCCGAATTTGAAGTGTTTTTTAAAAAAAAAAGGCCCTCATAACCCCTTGCTGGAAACAAACCATCTCTTCCTGCCACACTTGCCTGCAGTAGGGGCAGGTGCCACACCTGGCTCCGCGCCGCCCACACAGATGGCAAAACCGTTGTGGAGCGGTAGGGTATTGAAACCATCTATACCCCATTCCCCCCAATTCCAACTAGTCCAATCAATCTGTCATTAACCCAAGGTAAAGCGTGACACAATTCTTAACAGCAAACAAAAAATATAATCGAATAGAGTAAAAATTCTAAGACTCCTTTGCGGATCGATAAAATCGGGCTGAAGTGGCGAACCTAGGCAAAAAAATTCGTAAAGTTTGAAAAGTAGATTTTTCGCAAATAACAAGAAAACTATCACTCCGATCGCACAATGTTAAATGAGGAAGTTGTAGGAATTACAATTATCCTTCGATTGTGATGTAGCAAGTCACGATTAGTATATTACTTGTCGAGATATATCGAAAAAACCGCTAAAAATCGGCATATCTAGTACGAGTTCACTTTTACGTGTACATACTTATACTTCATGGTAAATATAGCCCATGGCGAGCCAATAAAAAATGTTTTCAAAAATATTAAATACTTTTCAAGATATATCGATTTTTCGCAAGAAAGGCGCTCTCAAACGTTGGTTAGCTTCACTCGAAAAACCACCCTAGATAAACGATTCCGGGCTCATTCTCTTCCGTGAGTGTTGTACCTTCATATTTAATATGGTTCGCTCCGACGATTTTGATTTTAAAACGTAAAAAAACCAATTTGAAAAAATATAGTGATTTTTCTTAGGTTTTTGTAAAATACCACCTCCAATTTTAACGTAACGCAAACGTCTATTCTGAGAACAGGTTGCTCATATTATTGCACGAATTTAAAAAAAAAACTTTATCCTGCGACCTTCTGTAGCCGAGATAATTTTTTTTCAAAAAATTTGACAGGGCGTAATTTTTGCTTTGTAGCAACGTACAAAAGCCGAAGTGGGGGAAGCCTCATTTCGCGCATTATAAATTGCTCGTGCTTAAAAAATCGTCAGTATCTCCAATTCTAGATGACGTACAAAAATCCTTTTGTACTTAATCTGGGCTAGCTCTACGAGATAAAGACGAATATCATGACTATATTTATCTCAAAAGAAAATTAATTGAAATTGGAAATAGTATTTCAAAACATGACTAAATTTTTTCAAATCCATATTTTATACTGTAAATTCAAAAAATCGTCACAAAGACTTGTCAGCATAAAAGTATAACTCTTAGAGAAGAAAATGAGCCTGGAATCGTTTATCTAGGACCATCCCTTGAGATAAAATAGCGAAGAAAGGTGCCCTCAAAAATTGACTAGCTTTACTCGAAAAATTGTCCTAGATAAACAAATCCAAGCTCATTTTCTCATTTTTTATACGTTACATTCAAAATCGTTTATCTAGGATGATTTTTCGAGTGAAGCTAACCAACGTTTGAGATCGCCTTTTTTGCGAGAAATAGATATATATCGAAAAGTATTTAATATTTTTGAATTTTTCAAAAACATACTTTATTGGCTTGCCATATATAATCGCCATGTATAAGTATGTACAAGTGTAAAAGTGAATTTGTACTAGATATGCCGATTTTTAAAGGTTTTTTCGATATATCTCGAAAAGTAATGCACCAATCGAGACTTGTTACATCACAATCGAAGGATAATTTTAATTCCTACAACTTCCTCATTTAACATTGTTCGATCGGAGTTATAGTTTTCTTGTTATTTGCGAAAAACCTACTTTTCAAACTTTACGAATTTTTTTGCCTAGGTTCGCCACTTCAGCACGATTTTATCGACCCACAAAGGAGTCTAAGAATTTTTTTCTCTATACGAATATATTTTTTGTTTGCTGTTAAGAATTGTGTCACGCTCCTTTCCCTATTGATTGGAGCGGCTGGCTGCACTACGGGCGTCAGTGTAGCAGCGAATGCGGTCTTCGGTCCGGTGATGCTTGGCGGTGTCGGTGCCTCCGGGACTTTCGGTGGGAGCGACGGGGGAGACAGAGTGCGTGCGTCGCGGGACTGAACGGCGCGACTCGGGGTCGCGAGGCCGGGTATCGAGCCCCCTTTGCAGAGGTGCCGGCGTCCACGTAATCAGCCCCTGTAGCCGAGGCACTTGACCTCTCTACCGCCCTCTCCGAACCCGCAGCCTGAACGCAGGCCCGGGTATTGGTCTGGGTGCTGCAGTAGCGGGCTGCCTGGCTGAGCTTCTTGGCCGACCTCGGGGACGCTTTGAGCGCGCGTCATGCGCCCTCGACCTCTCGTCCTCGTTGTTGACATCTTCCTCTGTAATCGAATTAGGTTCTGTAGTGCGCCACGGGACGTATCGTTTGAGGTCCGATATATGCATTCTTAGAAACGGAATATGGTCCTACATATCTCGGAGCGAGTTTAGCCGCGAAATGTTTTGTGCTGCTGAGGATAACGTATGATTCTTACGTAAGATCAAATTGCCTTCATTAAAGCGAACATCTCGCCTATTTTTGTTATAATGCTTAGCTTGCTTATTATTTGCATTATCTGAGTTTCGTTTCACTAGATCATGTAGCACGGGAAGTCGTTTCACCCGATCTAACGAGACATTTGGATCGGTAGGATTTACTTCAGTAGGAATGCACAGCTATATTTATGGCAAAACCGAGTTCCTGTAAATGGACGTCCCAATCCCGTTGATTGTCTGAGGCGAAACTATTTATCATTTATTTAAGGGTTCTATTAATCCGCTCCACAGGATTCGCCTGTAGGTGATAGGGCGGCGTCGCACAGTGGGTGAAAATGCCGATTTAGCTGGACATAAAGGGTAGGGTACAGTTACAAAAAAAAAAAATTCTGTATTTAAAAATATACATTTACAGAAATGTAACTATGTTTTAGTTACATAAAATATGAGAAAGAAAAACATTTTCAGCCTATTCCCATCAAATTTGCTAGAGTTTTACCTAAAAAAAGACGCTTATTCGAAATGTCTCTTACGGGGCAAAGTTTCAGATATCACTAAAATCTATACTTATTTAATATGTAGTGCCAAGACCTGCAACTTTACACAGGCTTTTGATCGTATACTCAAAAATGTAAATTAAAAACCTTTTTGAATCAGCGAAACATTAAAAAAGTAAAAAAATGCTCTATTTTTAACAATATTATTTCCAATAAAAAACTGAAGAATTATTTGAAAGACAAAAGCCTGTGTA
>JAWWEM010027680.1:5272-17444 GCA_035582935.1 Ormyrus thymus | reverse complement strand
AGAAGAGAGTACAAGAGACCAGGAGATGAAGGAAACTGTTGCGACGGCAGTTGGAGGGGGTGTCGCACCGAGAGCGGCGGCTACGGCACCGGTCAACCCGACCCAGGATGCATAGGTATATTATTTTTCAAGCATAAGCAAACTTACGAAATAAGCTAAGAAATTTTTTAAAATAATACACAAATATTGGTTTTCAATTTTGCCGTCTTAGATCGCGGATAGTTACATAATTCTTTCTAAGAATAGTCTTTCTTAAAACGAAAAGAAAACTGCAAGCAGCTAATTAAATGTAAATATCTTACAATGACGAACAAAAAAACTCAGTCACAAGATCCAAGGATCTACACTCATTCATTTTCAAGGTTTTCAATTTTTAAAAATCTACACTTCCTTTTTGGGGAAGAGTATGCGAATAATATCAGGCTTATTGACTTTACCCATACTATTCTTTGGAATCTTGTTCACTACTTTAAGTATCGTAGGTACAGAATATGCTGGAAGTGTCTGTTTTGAAAATTCACGAAGCTGAGATAAAACAAGTTCTGAGCCTTCTGATAAAACTACAACTGCTGCTACCTACAAATTCAAAATTTTACTATAAATAAAAAAGAATCATTTACATTAAATTATTATGAAATTATTTTAAAAATAATTTGTAATTATTTAAACGATTTGGTTTAAAAAATTTGAAATATAATTGTCCTATTTTTAAAAATTAATTATACCTATAAAAAACCACTTACTTTTTGACCCCAGGTTAGGTCTTCTACTCCTACTACTGTACAATCAAGAACATCTGGGTGACCAAGAATTACGGTTTCTACTTCAACTGCACTAATTTTGTAACCTCCACTTTTAATAATATCTACCGAACTACGACCTAACATTCTGTAAATGCCATTATCATACTGAACTGTATCGCCTAAAAAATTTGTTAACGTATATTAAATACATTATCGTCAAAAATATTTATTATTTTGCTGTAAATTGTTTTGGTTAAATTTACGTTTATTTACCTGTTTTAAACCATCCATCGTTAGTGAAACATTGTTTTGTTACCTCTGGCCTATTCCAGTATTGCTTAAAAACACCTTCGCCTCTAACTTGTAAGTCTCCAGTTAGTGGACCTCTCGTCCTAGTGACTACTTCAGTTGTTTTAGAGTCACCAATTGCAAGAATTTCAGAATCCGTAGATTCATTCGCAGAATTTTTAAGGGCTGTCAAACGAACTTCAATACCTGGCAACGGCGTTCCCACAGTGCCTAACATATTTGTATTATGTTATTTATAATATAATATATTGTATGTTAAACAAAAAGTTATTTATAAAATATAAATGTAAATTTACCTGGAATGCGTTCTCCTTCAAGTGGATTTGATAAAATCATGCCAGCCTCCGTCATTCCGTAGCGTTCGAGTAACTTGTGTCCCGTAATTTCTTCCCATCTATCAAAAATCGGTTTGGGAAGTGGCGCTGAACCACTAATCATTAATCTAAAAAAAAAAAAACAATTCATACCTTCATTAATCATTTCAAAAACACTTAGTTATTGATTTTTTATTACTTCTTAACTTAAACCTAAGATTAAAATAATTTGAAATGTTGAAAGTTTCATACCTTATTTTATTAACACAAACATTATGTATGTAGCCCTTTATTTTTTCGTTTTTCGAAAATAGCTGATCGTATTCCTGTATTAATTTCATGTAGATCGTTGGCACAGCCGCAAAAACATTGATTCTCTCAGTATTTTGAAGATTTACAGCTGTAATTTGACCCCACACGCTGGAAGTTGAGAATTTCGGCAGCATTACACATCGACCTCCAACGTATAGCGGACATAGCAGTACGTTAATGATGCCGTGAACGTGATGAAGAGGAAGAGTGTGAAGAAAGATATCTTTATCTGTATGCTTCCATGCCGTGATCAAAGAATTTACTTGCGCTTGGATATTCTTGTGGCTTAAAACAACCCCTGTGCAAAAAAATCTATTTAATCTTAGTTCATTTTTTAATAAATAGCTGTTTTCAACTAAGAATAAAAAATAAATACTAAATAAAATCATAATAATTTTTATTCCATTACTTAATATTGTTGTGTCAAGGTTTTTAACCCATCAAATATACATATAAAAATAAATAAAATAAACAATTTAAACTATCTAACTAATCTAAATATTTGAACACTTAAAGATTTACAATAGGAACATTTGATTAGGGTACAACAATAAAAATATTTGTCTCAATTATATTTTACATATTGTAAGTAATACAAAATCCCAAATGTTATGAAAAAGTATGAAACTAATAACAATTATATTAAACACAACATATTAATTAAATGATTTTTCGTAAAAAATAAAGTCTTGTTAATTTTCATTATTTTCAACGTTATCTTATTTATCTTTTTGGTATTTTTTTTTATTATTTTCACATTTCAAATCGTTTTATCAATTGCCAAACATATACAGCTCACCTCCAGCTTCCTCTGAAAATTAGGTGCATGTAAACAGCACAATGAAGATCAGCTTTTTGAAACCTCAAGATATAATATGTGTATATAATACTTAGTAAATTTGAATTCATAGAGCTATCTTAATTAAGATATCTCTATTCAACCATTTATTTAACAAGTAAATTATGTGAGGGACCTTTTTTTCTATAGAGAATTCCATAAGGCTCAATATATATTAGAAGTTAAAAAAAAATCATAAAAAATTACAGAATCATAAATCGTGCTCTTATTTATCAAATAATTATCTGAAGAACTTAGAAAATTCTAAAATAAGTTATAAGTTACGTAAAAAAATGGTTGATTTAAATTACCTTTTGGTTTGCTAGTTGTTCCTGAAGTATAAACAAACATAGCATCACTCTTATTGTAGAAGTCTCCCGGGACACCCGCGTCCAAAGCATTTCCAAAATCGTGTTCAATTTTACCCCTGTTATTAGCTTCCTTATCATCTGGTTTCATTGCCAAAATTCGCAGTGCATTATCAAAAACTATTAAGTGCCTTTTGCTCTTAGCTAAAATAGGTTCTATGATTGGCAAATGTTCCTGTGTTGTTACCAAAATTTTTGAATCTGAATCTGTGATGTAATAATCTAGCACAGGCGCTGGGTGCTGATCATGCAGAGGTACAGCTAAAATGGAGATAAAGATAAAGATGTATATATTTCTATTATGTTCACTCCTCGCAATCATCACAAATATAAGAGTGTTGTTACAGATGAACTAAATATAGATTATACTTTGAATTTCTCAATTCTAACTTTGAATAATAATTTCTTATTACATTTCTGATAAAAATGTAACACTTTAAATCATTAAAAGAAAATTTTTTTAAAATAATTAAATCAAAAATTTACTTTTTAAATATCAAGTGAATCAATTAAAAAGACAAATATTAATCAATTTTTTAGGCAATTATTTTACATGTAAATATTAATTATTACATTATTTTTTAGAACTATTTAATAAAATTTTATGCTGATTTTTTTACCTATTTGACCACTGATCCAACAAGCCCATTGTGTAATAACATAGCTTGCATCATTAGGCAATAAAAATGCAATCCTTTCTTGTGATCCTTCTCCTACCAATTCATTTATTTCATTTGCAAATTGTCTTGCACTTAAAAATAACCCTCTGTAAGTATAATCTCCATGCATATCCCGTAATGCTGTACGATCTCCATATTGTGCAGCATATTTGAAAACAGGTACCACATCACTAGAATACTAGAATGCAAAGAGTAGAAAAGGGTAATTATAAAATTCATTTGAAACTGTATTAATAACATCATAAATTAATTAATATATATATATATATATATATATATATATATATGAATTAACTGTAATACACAAGTAATTTTCAATAGAATACAACAAACTTATTTTTCCATATTCATAAATAAATTTGTGTTTTTTATTTAATTCTAAAAATAGAAATTGCATTAGTCACAATGTCTTGTAGCCCATGAATACTACTATAAGAATTTATCCTTTTCAATGTGTTTGATAAAATTTACTATTTTTTTAAATATACTAAGCAATTACTGCATTTTCAACTATATTAATTATAATTTAGTTTTACAGCTTGTTTAATAAAGCAATTAATTGATGCATTTAGAAGCACCTACCTGAGGGGTTTCTGTTGCAGAATTTAAAACAGCATGAGTTTGCTGCATGCGCTTAGCAGTAACATTCTTCTGATGTCGAGCAAGAGCAGTCATAAAAGAATAAAACCTTCTGCGAATTAAGGAACTCATTTTTCCCGATGTAAAAGTCTTCTTCACTGAAACACGAATTATTTCCGTAATTTAAGTTAGGTAGCAAAAAAATCTTAAATTCCTCCAAAGCAAAAAGTTACAAAAGTCGAGCAAAAAACAAAAACTTTTTAAACTGCAAATTTCCAGATAGAATGTATTAGAGGAACAGCCATAACCTTAAAAGGAGAAAACCGCAACGGAGGCGTAAAAGAAAGCGGCTTTGAGGGGGCCAAGACTAGCAGTCGAATAAGTTCTCGTGAAAAAATCTATTATTACCTTACCAATACATGCAATTATCAACTTATAAGAACAGCTATTCCCGGCTTCGGCGACGATGCCGAGTCTGATATTACGTCACTTTGCGAAAATCCTCGGCATTGCGAAAAAACGCGTACTCACCTGTCTGCTACCTCTTCCCTTTCTGCTGTGTCCGTGAAATTTAAAAGCCACGGCCGGTGCACTGCTCGCTCACTCACACTCGCGCGTGGAGAATATTAAAGTAACGGTAACATGTCGGCCGGTGCGCGCTGATTTTTCGGCGCTTTTCGCTCTCAGTGCACGTGAACATTTGACATATCTGCTGACTCCTGCACTGAGAAAGGCTGCGCCGTGGCGCCGATTATAACGCCAGCGCCCAATCGCAAAGCGAGATATATTCAAGCAGCGGAGGCTTAATTTAAGCACCTACGAGACTGTGTTGGTGAAAAAGCGGTGTCTTGTGATGTGCGGACGGAACGTGACTACTTTATTTTCGGGGTAAACAACGCCACTGTTTTTTTAGAGTCTGTGCTGCGGGTTTAGAGAAATTATTTTACTGCATCGCATATCGCGCGTAATAGATAAGTGGTTATCTTTGTTTAATTAATGAGTTATTGGTGATAAGACTAATCAATGACAGATCGGTACTATTAATTTAGCAATTGACATTGTTTTTGTTTATGTAATGAATAATTAAGTTGGATTGGAAATAATTAAATTAAATAAAAGTAAATTTAATAAGTTTAATACAATAAGAGTTTCTTTGAACAAAAATTTAAAAAAAAGAAATACATTATTCAATTTTTTAATCGAAATTCTTTAATTACCTCCCAATTTGAATCTGAAAAATCCAAATTTCAATTTTTAATAATTTAACTGTTTCTTATAAATAAACTATTTATATTATCGATGCCCACAGTTGTCTGACCAAAGTTGGCACTCATCTATTTATTTACGTAAACAAACATGTAACAGGAATTTTACATTTTTTTTCGTAGTTAGTTTAAAGTTCATCTCTATACGCATGAAGTTTTGCAGTGATGTAAGATTCGAGTGCGTTGCGTCTTAAACGGAAATGCGACGCATATATTAGTTGGCTCTCTTTGCACACTGCAGTTTAATAAATAACCGAAGTCTTTCGTTTACTAATGTTGCTTAAAACTACTTTATACTTTCTTCAAGAGAACTAAAAAATTAATTAAGAATATTTTGCTTGTTATTTTTTTTATTATTTGTATCGTTTCGATATTTGAGCATTTATCAAATTTTTTACTCATCGGATTAAAATGCCCTTTTACTATGATTATTATTTTTAAATGACACTTTTTGAATAAGATAATAATAAATATATATTTTATTTAAATTGAATGTTTTAAAAATATTTTATGAAAGAAGTTATACTTCGAATTTCTTCTCTATAAATATTATCTCTAGAACAAAAACAAAGTAAAAAAATAATACTTTACAAGTTTTCATTATTCATTAAAGCAGATATATATGTAATATACTTTGAAATCAAATTAAATGATATCATTGTGAGAATTAATTTATTCATATTTCAAAGCAATAAAATCCTTTTCAATTTTTCGAAATAATTTTAAATCAATATCTTGACTAAAACAATTCTCGAATTCATTGTGTGTCATCAAAAATTTGATCAACTTCTTGGTGTTCACTCTAAAATAGATAAACACAATATAATTAATTATTGTGACAATACTCGCACTAAAATACTATAAGCAACCTTGTCTCGTAACATCCATCGATTAAAAATTCAGCTAATGTGATTAATATCTTATGCCTGATCTCCTTGAAATTCGGCAAAAACAATAAATTTTTCACCCCGATCACATTCACTATACCATCTAGTAATCTGCTGACCGTCGCTCTTACTTCTGGATTCTTATGACTGTAAAAATATAATATCGCTTTTGCTTATCGCTTCAGAAGATGATCACCTTGAAACTCGTAATTCGATATGAAACTTTTTATCAACTACTCCCCAAACGAGTATTATCGGCGTATAAATACCTCATTAAGAGTATATTTCGGGAGAAAAAATTTCATATCGTATTTTGATTTCATTAAAACACTGACCCAGAGCCTCGAACTGATGTTAGCACGCGAACGCAATGCCAAGGTGGAATGTTTAAGATCATCGCATTTAAGGCTTCATTAGAAAGTTCCTTGACCTTTTTATTCATGTGGGCGCTTTTTAACAGCAACGTAAATCCTAATTCATCAAATTCAGGTCGATGAGCGTATTTTGTAGTTTCGAAAAACTTCGTAGCTAAATGAGCAGATGAGGTCACTACTTGTAATCTTGTATTTTGCAAAAGACTATTATAAACGAGTTGTATTTAGAATTGAAATATAACGAAATATTTCTGTTTTGTCATAAATTAGTTATTTAAAATACCCAGATAATTTTCGATACACGACTGACATACTCGATTCGATTATTCCAGGATCATATTTACAAATACATAAAATATTTTCTAAAGCTGAAAGATTGGAATCACAATTTTCTTCTTTCAACTTTTGAAGAGCTACTTTGAGAGGTTCCGACAGGTTCTTTAACTTTTTTGTATCTTCAAGAAAGTTTTCCATTATTAAAGATAGATCTTGGAAATTCACCTCTTTGAAACTACGTTTTTAAGATAAAATTAAAAATAACAAATATGAATTGGCATTATGAATAAAATATATTAAAATTGTTTATCAATATACCTTTCATCTGATTCGTCAACAGTCTCAAAACTTGAAGACTTTTTAGAATTGTCAATATTCTTTTCTTTAAATTCATCGTTTATTAAGGGCGAATTGTTTACTTGATTAGTAACTGATATTTTAATTTCTTCACATAATCCTACAAGTTATTACAAATATTTAAATAATGATACGTGAATACAAATTAAAATAAACAAAATTATATTACACCAGTTCCTTGACATGTTGAGCACTTAACATATTTCTTTCCCATAACATATTTAATAAAGTTGTCTTTATCCATTGAAATATTTTCCATATAGGTTAAGAAAAAACAATAAAATATCACTTAAAAATTCATTTTTTATTTTTCATAGAAAATCAGTTTATGAATATATTTTAATTCATACTTAAATATTTATTTTGTACATTTGTCTTGTTTAATAATCTATATAAAAATAAACTATAAAAACATAGTTTTGTATAATTATTTAAAAATTGTTTATTAAATAATCTAGCTAACAAAATATTTCGAATGTTATAACATAGTTGTATATAATTATTTAAAAATTATTTATTAAATAATCTAGCTAACAAAATATTTCGAATGTTATAATAATACAGACAATTAAAAGCAATGGAAAGACTGAAGATTGGTTCCTGCACTAAAAAATATGTATAATTTCTTTAAACTCCTAAGCATGATTCGAAGTACAATTCAATAAATTATGAATATCGTTAAAATTTTAAAAACTAAAAAGATATATTATCAGGATTATAACAATTATTTCTTCCGATATTAATATTAAAATGTGATCCTATAGAAATAAAAATAATTTGGACTATCTATTTAATTTACAGCTAAAATATGAATCGAAAATGTATAATTTATAATTGACGTAGAAAATAAGCTTTATAAAATGCAACTTTTTATACTTTACAATTAGTTTTGAATTTTTCATATAAAAATAGTTTTTATTTTTGCTTAATATTTAATTTTTTTAATGTAATAATGACACTGTTTAATTTGAGTTTGCTTTTTCTTATAGTTCATCGTGTAAGGCTACTTAAAGCACTGCTTTTATAGTCGCATTAAAAGCATTAAATTTTAGGATGAATAGTTTTATGAGTTGTTGATGATATTTAAATGATGTAGCTTTAGAAAAGCAGGAAATATTTTAATATTTAGAAGATATTTTTACAATTTGTAAAAATTACTGCCTGTTCACAAAGAAATAGCGTAACAGATGGAAAAATATAATTCAATTTATTTCTAGAAATTAACGTTTACTTCCTACGAGAAATTAAACTATTGTCACGACGGTTCTTTTGGAATATTTACACTATGTTCTCCATTTTCACAAAGCAGAGGACAATGCTGGAAGGAAACTGCACTAGCATGACCAGACCTACCGGAAGTCATGGGTATTCCTTCTTCCCATTGATCTTTTGCTGGATCATAAATCTCGACAATATTGAGGAATCTAATGCCATCAAATCCGCCTAAAAAAATATTTTTTTGATAAAAATTAAAACTATCTTATATACACGCAAATCTTTTAAAGAAACTATCAATAATTAATTTTATTTTAGATTTTATGACTTACCCATAGCATATAATTTTCCATCAAGAACAGTAACACTCAATGCACTTCTAGCCGTTGGCAATGGACTAACAGTTTCCCAACAATCTCTTTCCGTATCATAACGTTCAACTGAATCTAATTGACGTACGCCGTTGTATCCACCAACAACATAAATATTCTGTCCAAGGCATGCCACACCAGCTCCAGACCGTCCGATTTCCATCGGGCAAACCATATTCCACTCATCATTTTCAGGATGATAACATTCAACCGAATTTAATCTATTTTCTCCATCAAATCCTCCTATTGCATATAGTAACCTGCAAAAATATTTTTTATATAAAAAAAAATAAAATTTGTGATTTTAATTATAGTGAGTTAACTTATTTATACGTCTTAAGGAATAAATTTAGGTTGTAGAGGAGTTTTCTCTCAGAGTATTTTTTACCTATTCACAACAGCTACTCCAACACCTAATCTCTTATTATGCATGGGTGTAATTGCTGACCAAGCATCGTGCTCTGGATCATAACATTCAACACTTTTATGATATTCTGCATTTGCACTTCCTCCAACAGCATATAATAAACCATCCATAACAGCAACACCTACACGATTTCTAGGAACAGACATTGGACTGCACGGTCTCCATAAATCTGTCACGGGGTTGTAACGATCAACCCAATCACTATCATGTCTAAAAATTAAAAATACTTCTTAGTATCAAATGCAAAATATCATTTAAAAAAAATTAATACAATTTATAAATATGTAATAAGTACAGAAATTCGTAATTACTGACCTACTTTCTGGAGTATTATTTCTTCCCCCTACAGCATAAAACATTCCTTTCAAAAATGCACCTCCTAATCCAGATCGAGGAACAAGTAATTTCGCGTGTTGAGTCCATACTTTATCATCAACATTATAACCTTCCAATAGATCAAGCGAATGAATATGGAAACCACCAGCTATATAAATAACTCTAGGGGTATTTGGTGTTCTTTCCTTTACACCAGGTTTCTTATGTAAAGTTAAATCCTTAAAAATTTGTGCTAAATATTCTCTACAGGCTGGAACTTTTTTCAATATATCACAATTTTTCATTTGCTCGCGTAGGAAATTTGGTGTAAGGTATTGACATCGAACTGCGTGCAAAATATGCTCCATTTTTGGGCCACGAGCTTCTTCGTTATACTTGACCCATTTAAGAACGGCGTTATAGACCTCACGTTCTTCCTGGACATTTAATTCATCTTTGCGAACCAAGTTTACTAATTAACAAAAAAAAGAAACATTAATTTGACTTATTTATAATTTCAATAGTGAAATAAATATGGAATTCTTTTATCAATTTATTTTTATATTATACGAAAACTAAAGAAATATTAATTATTTACCTAATTGCATAGCAGATAATTGTAGAAATTCTTCTTCTTGGCAGATCTGAGTAAAGTGTTGAACTATAAATTGATTAGCTTTTTGATAAAGCTTTTGACAGCAATGTTGTTCTGCAAAATTTGCAATACCAATGGCATTGGTTGGATCAAGTTGCTTTTCAAGAAAGGCACAGCACGCATCTACAACACTTGATACCTGAAAAATTATAAAATTAAAATTATAATTTACATACTACTTTAATTTTACAAAAAAATGAAACAAAAGCTACATCATCAATGCTTCCTTTAAAGCATTCAAGTTTTTGTTAATTTTTATCTTTACTAAAAGCAAATTTTAATTATATGCTTTTGAAATAAATAAGTAAATAAAATACCTGAAACATTGTAGCAGCTGGTAAAAGTGAGCACACTGTAACTTCTGTGATACGCACATTGCCTGTATACATGAAATTTACTAGCTTAGCCATTGCACTTGGACAGACACCCTGTAATTTTACCCGAGTCATCTCAGATTCTTTTAATCCACCGGTAAACATAGCCTGTGTAAAAAAATAATTAAATTAAAACTATTTATTAATTTTACTTTTACCATTTTATTTTATTTTTAACTACCTTAAAGTATGGACTAGCAGCCGCAAGGATGGCTTTGTGTGCATGAAACATTTCCGAACCGACTTCCAGCACAATATCAGTGAGCATGTGATGGCTGCGCATAATATGCATCATTTTCATGACTCCTCTGATGTAGGTGGACATGCAAAATGTCATGTCCCCAAGATCCTGTCCATTCTTCAGGACTTTTGCTGTTTCGATGTGCTTACCCTCTCTGGCAGCACCAATACTTCCATGGGCAAATTCATTAGCATTCTCAAGCAAATCATCATCCTCTCCTTCCATTAAATCAGCCTGAAAAATCACAAAATCTTAGTCTATGCTCTAAATTACAAAACCAGGCTTTAATCCATCAGTTTACCATTGTTCAAACAAGAAAACAAGCAAATTGACAATCAACCTTACTAGAACTTCAATGTTATTCACAAACACGAATACATAGCTGATTCTAACCTTCAACGTTGCTTCTCTATTATTCAATAATCAAAGTAATCAATATGATCAACCTAAACACACATCATCTATACAAGAACTTCGAGAATACGGACAAAGGACACAAGTCAACAAGTAACATCAGTCGAGCCATCATCATTTGGAAAATCGAATGTCCGATGACAAAACGGTTTTTAGCCAATACCCCTATAAACAAAATGACGTCCGAAGCACAAACGAAAAAGTAAGTATGCAGATATGTCTATTTTTCACCTTCGTTACGTGAAAAAATCTGAATGAATTGTAATGCTCATCTGTCAAAAAAAAGGAAAAGAATCTAACCTATAAACCAGATGCGTACAATGTATAAAATCTGTGGGCGCTCGAAACACTTGCTCGAGAGCTGTACTGTACGAGTACTTGGCGTTCCCCCACTGCACGTGTGCAGCTATCGTCGTCGATTACAACGTCACCGATTTTCTTCGAATCATCTTCTCCGACAAACAGCGATAGTTTTTCGTACTGCTATTTGTGTGCGACTCGCTGATAGCTCTCCGTACATGTATTGATGAATCGACCGTTCACTTTGATTTTTTTTCAATGTTTATTGCTGCTTCTCTTTACTTTCGATTTTTTTGCTTTTTAAAATATTGTTATTGTTTACTAGCTCACATAATTTTTTAGCACTATTTCACTGGATCACATAATAAATGGACGGTTTTGTTTATTTTTGCGAGTTTTTAAAGTATTATGATTCACTTTTATGGTATTAAAGTTAACAAAATATTGACTAGAAATTGTATTGCTCACTGACTCACGGCACTGTTTACAGGATTAATTGTGCGTGTGCGTTCTACGATGAGCTTTTAAATTTACACATTCACTTTTCATACACTCATG
>JAWWEM010027649.1:0-17455 GCA_035582935.1 Ormyrus thymus | reverse complement strand
AGTATTTTTTGGCCATTTATGAAAAACTGGCCAAAAAATGCTCTGAAAATGTTTTCAATTTCTACCAGGGTTACAGCTAAATTTATTGGTTGTAATTGTTTTAATTTTCTAGTTTTTCTAAGGAAACTATTCTTGACTTGACTCGTATAATTCAAGATTACACTATTATTTCAATATTTATAATAATCGAGTCCATTTATTACTCTTTCAATCGAATTTCCTTTAATAGTCGGCACAGATACTTCAAAACAAGATATCATTTCAACTTAAAACGGCAAAGCAGCGCTTTGCAACAATCTGCAGTAATCTCCTTAAACATCGCCTTATTCGGAAAACGAGTATAAAAATTTGTAAAACAGATCGGCGCAATGACGCCAAAACCGAGAGCTCGATAAAAAAAAATTGAACATGCCCGATGCTGAAATCACGCTTCTTCATGACCATCACGTATTCGCCGAAGAAGAAACGGATCGGCGAACGAGAGGAAAACGCTATGGAAAGTCACGGCGCGCTCGATCTATTAAGAAACCCCGAGGATACTTTGAGAAATTTTTCCGCTCCTGTGATCGATGGGAGAGAAAAACTCGTTCTCTCTCGTTGCAAATAAAGCTGAAAAATGTCGCGGCTCGCTTTAAGCGGGTCAAGAATTATAAGTGACTAATTTCAAAAGATTTCATTCAATGCCGGATCGGTTGTTATGTTTATTCAACGGCGCTTCGGTTACAATTATTCCGATACATTTGCCGAGACGACGGCAAAAACTATTTGAATGCTGCGCTGCGAGTTGGCTTTTTTTTTTTATTTTCGCGATTTATGTAAGGAACATTTTTTACTCTTTACGAATTGAGAGCTTTTAGCAATGGATAACGAGAAAAGAATTTGGTATGCATTAATGTTTGCAATCAAAATTATTCCGATTGCCTCAACATTTTGTGAAATTTTTAAATTAAATTGTTACTCTGCAGCATAATGTTTTATAAAAAGACCTTTGGGAATATTTAAAATAAAGGTGGAGGAGCTTTCCTAGACAGCAAGTGTTTTGGCAAATGCTGGTGTTAGGAGACATTTCGCTACGTATGAAGCCGTTCTCGACATGCTGGACGCACATTGTGTGCAGACGCTGCTCTTGGTATGAAGAAATCCAAAGATCCTGTGTGTCCCCCTAAGAAAGTGCCTTCTATTACGGTTTCAGAGAGTGCTGTGTAACTATATACTTATAATTAAATTACCGGCGAAAGGCAGTAAAATGGGTTTATCTTCTTATCATGAAAATGAAAGAATATTGCAACTTCGTTAATGAAGATTTTGGTTGCAAACTCATGATGCTTTTGGAAATCGATTTACCGACCAAAATCAAAGCCTCGCTTTTTGTTGGACAAATAAAAAGAAAATTTGAAAAACGCTTACTCAAACAAACACAGAGGAAGCAGCGGCAAAAAGGAAGCGCAGCGGCATTAACAAACACTCGGTTACTGCATCAATCCTCTCCGCAATGGCTCGTTCCCCCCCCCAGCGAGAGCAAAACAAAGCGTTCCCGGTACCGCTCGGTGCGCTAAAATTCCAGCTGCCATAAAGGCGCATCCTGGTCCGAAAAAGAAATCGCTCTTCCTGACTCTCGGCATCCCGTATTGGATGCGGGGCGCGTGCAGTATCGATCGGCTCCATCTATCGTTCTCGCTTTGCGGAGAGTGCAGCTGATAAGTACCGGGCTCGCGGTGCTTTATTGCGACGTAATGGTAATAAGTCGGAGGCGGGAGGGGGAAGGGAGGAGCGCGAGAAAAAGCGTCGATCGTGCGAAGCGCCGTTTAATTTCGAGAAAAAATCCGAATTGCCCGGAATCGGCGAGCATCGTTAGATATAGCTAAATTATCCGCTCGTAAAAGGTTTGAACCCGCGGACGGTTACTATTTACTTCCGTTCGTCAGTTGATTATTGAGGTGGGGGGGGGGGAGGGGGAGGAGGAGGAGGATGTAATTGGGCAAAAAGTCGAGGAGGCGAAGGCTTTCTTCTTGGACGATAATCGAAATGCTATTGTTGGGCGGAGGGCTTTCTTTGTGGATTTTGTGTGTGTAGCCATTAACATTTATTTCGCGATATTTTCTGGAAACTCGTTGAGGTTCTTGTTAGCCGAGCTGAGGGATTGTAAAAGTTGTTCAATCGATGGGGAGCACTTGTTTCTTGCGAGCTATCGATGGACAACTTTTCGGAGTAAGTCTCGTTATTATTGCGTGCTTTATACTTTGAATTTCTCTTCTTCGGCAAAGTTAATTAAGAAATTATGATACATATGACCATGAGTTTCCAACTAACCAATAATAACTTTTTAAAATGTGCTTAAAGGTGGAGGTTCTTTGCAGTTGTTTCCTTTGGATGCTCTGGGTTGTACTCGTGCATAAAGGCAATGTACATCTTTTAGTGTCAAATGTTTTAAAGAAATTTTAGAAGGAACATTCCAACTTTTCTTTAATACTATAATCAATGTAAAATCCAACCCGAGACCTTTCCCTTCAACTTAGTTCTCGACCAGCATTAAAACCTTATCAAAAATAACCGGCAGGTTATAAAGCGATAGAAAAATTTATAATAATGTAAAATAATAACCAACCATAATATATGCTCCCGAAAAAATCTTGCTCAACATTCACCCCTAAAAAAAATCTAAAATTACCAATCGCCCGAACCAAAGAAGACTATCCCGCTAATAGCAGCATCGTAAACCAAGCCGGAACGATTACACCTTTATCTGCAGGCGCGTTTGCAAGTCGAGCTGCTCTCTCTCTCTCTCGCTCTCTCTTCCGGGCAGTAAAGCGCGCTTAAGGAGATGGTAAATTCAATTTTTGACAAGCGCGCTTGATGGATGCCGCGCGCGGCTACCTCAGCAGCGCCGCGCGCCGCGGAATATCATTACGCCCCGAAGAGCGAGAGGAGTGACGCGATCTCTATTAACCCCGCGGGAGAGAGAGAGATAGAGAGAGAGTTCAATTCCGCGGAATTATGTGCGAGCGAGCGAGGACGAGCGAGGGAGAGCCTCGTTACTGCGCCGCTAATCCGTCTTTCGGATGTACGTGATCGAGCCTTTTTACGGCGCCGATTAATGGGCTTTCTTCGGCTGCTTTGTATTTCAGTTCTACTTCGAGATGTCGGATTTGTTTTTGCGCTTTCGAATATCGCGTTGAAAGATTTTTCATTCGAAGTGTGGAAATGACGTTTGGAGGATAAACTTTTACTCGAAATACATTTTAAGATAAATGCGCAACGCATTGTTTTTGTAGTTTATCGCTCAAGCGTGTGCATTCAATACATTAAATTATAATTTTATGATTTTGTTTTTACGTATTACTAATTTTGTAATACATAAAAACTTTCTTGCTCATTTATTTAAGTAATTAACCTCCTCCAAGCTCATTATCAACTCGATTCTTGCATGAAACAATTCAAATTTCTACGTACACGTATAGCACCTGCCAATATCCTCCTTCCGCAAAGATCTCAAGCAAAATAACGACTCGGCACGGGGTCGAAAAAACTTTTTTAATTTCAGCATCGATCAGCGGCGAAAAAGCGCCTCGGCGCGCCCGACAAACGGTAAATCCTTTATAAGCAAAGCTGAAACTCGAAAGCCTCGCGAGAGCCTCGCGCGCGAAACTCCCCCATGCCCGGCGGCCAGTACGTATCATCTCGGCGGAGAGAGAACGTTAATTAAAGCGAGCCCCTTTTTCCTATGAAATCCAATCAACGTTTTGAAATTCCGCGGAGCTTATCCCCCCGCGCGCTTCCGCGGAGCGGCGTAATCCGGTGTGTAGAAAACGACGAGTGAACTTTGCCCGGCAGTAGAGAGAAGCGGCGGCGGCGGCTTGTCAGGGAGGCCCCCGCGATGGAAGCGGAGATGCGGCGCTTCGTACGCTGGAGGATGGAATACGGGAGGTGGTAATTAAATGGCCGAGGGATGGATTTGATGTGGATGGTTTTTTTCAGCTCGAAAACGAGTACTCGATTTACGGTGCGCCGCGCGAATTTGGTTTAGGCGACTGGTGCAACAAAGAGACTTTCTTCATTTTGCTCCGGAGAATTAAATTGCGTTTGTTCGAAAATCGGACTTGACTCGAATCACATAACGTTGCATGAAAATTATTTTTCATTTTATTCCTGTTATATTATCTTCGCGGATCATATACTGTCATATGAAAAAGGCTTTCGTGGTTACGTTTTATTTCTATAACAAAATAAAATGAAAGGTCGTATAATCTTTTAAATTTCTACGTTGACGTCAGAAATTTACAACCGCGTAACCTTATACTGCTTTATATGTCAGGCGCATAAAAAATTTCAAAGCTGCACCATTTTTGCAATTACTCATAAGAAAAAGTTCCGCTAAATTAACTTATAATACCTCACTGTACACAATTACGATACTCCCCCCCCCCGCAAGTATTTATCATTGCAAAACCCTTTTACCTTCACATAATTAAGTTGCCGCATAATCCGGCGCATTTTTCTCCAAAAAGCTAATTGCACTTTTCTATTCAAGCTCATTTCGCGCGAGAGAATCGTTATCACTATCGGCCTCGCCGGCGATCGCGGCTCCGTGTAACGAGCCCTAGAGCGGCCGCCTCGACATCTAAATTAAAATAGAAATAAAGATAAGAATGCAAAATTTTAATGAGTTTCTTATCGATCGTTATGAAATCTTTATCGAAGATTCAAGGGGCACACCCATACAGCGCTCGGCCAGAAATTCCCTGCCGGATCCGAGAGAGAGAGAGAGAGAGGCTACACCTTCGCATAGCAGCAGATGCGCCGCTCGTACTAAATCACGGCCGGCGCGTTTATGAAAGTCGTAAAGCTGCGCGCGCGCGCGAGAGAGAGAGAGAGCTTTCGCGGATATCGCCGGTCCTGCGCCGTCACGCGAGGCACGTCACCCTGCCTCCTTTGCTTAAATGATAAGGACCCGCCGGGGCTTCTTTATATTTTGCCCGCTTTACGGCCTCCGCTCCGCTTTCTTTCCGCGGCGAGATTAGATGGATTTACGTCGCTCGCGAGGGGGGGGGGGGGCGATTGTAAGTCGCGACGACGAGCTGGCAGGTGCTAATTACGTGTAATTTAATACGGTGCCAGGTTTGTTTCTGCGATTGTTTGTGGCGGCTGGATCTGATTTTCGTTTTCAAATTGGTTGAGAAGACTCGGGAATGGGAATTTAAAAGCTTGTTTTCAGGGGACAAAGAAATTCGGAACGCGGCGTGGAATAATTAAATAAATGACTTATATGATTCGGGTATTAAATTACCGAATGAAAGCAGTTTGGAAAGAAGATTTAAAAATCGCTTGCGTTTGGGAAGAATAGAAATTTATTTGAAAAAACGTATAATACATTTTATATAATAAAAGTAGAAAAATTTCTTCACTATTTATCGCGAGATTTTTTTACAAAAAATCGAAGTAGGCAATACAAAAAAAATTTACTAAGGACCATTTAATAATATATATCCCCTCTAAAACGGCCTAATCTTCAACTGCTAAGCCCCTCGCGCCTAGCAGTTAAGACTCAACGGCCCGACCGGCAAAGGCTTGCTCCAAGGCTCACCGAGCAATTACTTGCCCATTAACGCAAATTCGAGCCGCATACCTCCGCAGGCCTCCCCCTCTTATAACGCTCCGTCGATCGATATTAAACACGCAACTCTCCCCGTGGCGGTAACCGTCGCCGGAGATAAGCCTATCGCTCTCACTCGGCCGTATTTGCGTACGGTATCGGGCAGTGATCTGGCGCTTATAAGTAACGAGCCCTGCGGCACGGCATCGGCAGCTTGTTATTGTTGCCGACGAGCGGCCGGCGATTATGACCGATAAGGGCCGCCGCCGCCGCCGCCTGGGAAACGCCTCGGCTTTTGTCGCGCGCTCTCTTCCGAAAGGATGTGTCGCGCGCGCCCGCTTCCTCTTATCGCCGGGGAGCGGCGCGTGGGAGAGGACGGGGCTAAGGAGGTCTTGCAGTGGCTCGACAGCTATTTCTATACCTGACGGGGAGGAGTTTTAGACGTCGCTTTTGTCGCCAAGCTGGTTAGCTGCAATCAGGGATTGTTTGAGGGAAATTGGTTAATTAGTAGCTTACGAGGTGAAAATGATGCGATGCGACGCGAGAAGGACTGCGTTACTGTGCTTCTTGAACGGATGTTTAAAGTTTATTATCCGTGATTTTTCGAAATTGTGAATTTAATTCATTCGTTTATTAAGATTTAATAGTATAGTCAATTTTATCAACTGGCTTGAAACAACACAAGTACCCTGTATAAATATACAATAAAGATAAGATAAACTATGCAGGAAAGATACTTACCGATGACATTACCCTTGTAGATAACCAACTTCTTTGATTACTTATAGTTAAAATTAAAAATTGTTTGATTAGAACCGGACCATCAATATACATTCATTATATACAATTTTTAAAAGAATGTACTACCATCGCTTTAAAATATTCCCAACAACGTACAAACACTGTTTACAATACGGCAAATTGAATTTTTTTAATAACACACTTTATCGAATTTCTCAAAGTGCGCGCGAGCGTTAAGCCAACCAAGTAAATTACTTCGTCCACTTGGAAGTAATTTAAGCTTCGCATGCGCGGCTTTCATTAAAAGGCATAATAATAATTCCGATCGCGAGCTCGCGGACTCGCTCGCTTACGTACGCCGAAACCGAAGGCGAACGATAGCGCGAGAGCGAGCCGCGCGGCGAGCGCATGATAATTAAACGAAACTTTCTACGGCTTGGCGAGGCGTAGGTAATGATATTTTTCCGGGGAGCTCCGCGATGCATACCCAAGAGGAGCTCTGCCTCTCTCTCTCGAGATAATAGAAAAAGCCGCGCGGCGCGGCCGTAATTAAATATAGAGAAAAGCCCGCGCGCGCGCGCATCTCCCTCGGCGAGAGAGATCGGCCGGCGCAGATAGGAGCGGCGACGCGCGCGCGCGCATGTCTCCCTGTAACGAGGAAGGAACATCAAATTAAATGAATTACGCGCATAATTACCGAGCCGATCCTTATCGGGCCGCATCGACAAACGCCGCTCGCTCTCTCTCTCTCTCGACTGCTGGGCCCGGACAGGTGCGGGCTGCCTTTTGGCGAGCTGCGTTATTGCTTATTATTGCAAGGGTGCAGGGCTTTCGACACTTGTTTCTTCGCCGAGTGCCGCGTGCCCTCCTCTCGGGGAGCTCCGCTTTGATGGATTACTAATGCAGGTGATTATTTCGCGGGATTTGGGAGAGAGTTTTTCTCGTAAATTAAGCGGCCAATTTGATGGCCGTGTAGATTTTGAGAGGGGAGTAATTGGCTGTTGAAGTTTTTGAAGAAGAATTATGGTTTTTGAGAACAGTGGAAGTCGCCCGCAGCAATTTTTGACAAAAGACAAAGGTTTCATTAAACGAGGCTTAATCTTATACCTGCAGCTAAGGAAAGGAATTAAGCAAATAGGAATTAAGTGAATTTCAATTAAATTGTTAAAAAGTAACTTATAATTCCTGTATTTTGCTTCGTTATTCGATGATTATTTACTATAATTTATGATATTTATAAAAATTTAAAAAGATAACGCGTGCGTGAAAATGATCTTTGCTCCGTTTTGTCACCATTGCAATGCTCGGGTGACAAACGACTCACCTGTGTCAATCACCTGTTTCTCGCACTTGTTGACTAATCTACTATTATAAAATGTTCTTTTTATACAAAAAATTTTCCGCCAATCTTCATGGAGCTAAGTGAAAACTTTGACAGTAATAAATTAAGGCAACATGAGTTCAATAAAATATACATTCTCGAGCATTTTATTAACAATTTTTCTTCATTACATTGTGCATTTGAAAACTATTGTTATAATTCACTTGATTCTTAAATTTATTATAACATAGAATTTACGACAATTTAACTTTGCCCTACAAACAAAATAACCGCTACTAACACGAACAAACTCTATTTTGCATAATTTAGATACGATGAGAATCTTGGTGAGATCTTAAAAGAGAATAATCACTAGAAGAATTTGGTTTCAACAATTATGTATCTGAAATTGATCAGATATATATATATATATATATATATATATATATAATTTAGTTTTATAAGATCTTTTACAAAAATCTCATTTGCAGATAAATGTATATCAATTGCCAATAATAATTCTCTGACACACCATAATTTATTTAAATTTTTGTATCAATTTTAATTAGATTTACGCAGACTAACTAAATACATTATTTTATGAATTTTATTATTTAATAGAGAAGTTTATAATTTCTCTTATGAATGAAAAAAATGCTATAATTATCCCACCGATTAAAATATTAAAACCGAAATAAAAAATATGGTTGTCTACGTAATCTTGCTGTTCTTCAATACCTTTGTTGGGTAAGTTTTGGAGTTCTGAGTGAACTAATTCTAGATTTTCCAATTCCTCAATGAAACCGCCTTCGCTCAATTTCATCAAAATCGTACTAAGTTTATAAAGAAATGGGGTGTCTTCAGCACAATTGTATATCAAGCCACCCTCCATAATTTTAAAGTTTGATATGTAAAACAATGGATTTTTGGATAAGTAATACTTTAATCTGGTAAACAGAGCCATGCAAGCAATGCCCTCTCCTTTCAAGAGCAGCGTAACACATTCTTCAATATTATTTATTGAAAAGTATCTGTCCAAAAATTTATTATCCTTGGCCAATCTTTCATAAGTGTTCACGCCAAAAATTTTTATTTTAGAATGTACCAAATCTTCAGTAGATTTTATTTGAGGCAAATAATAAGGTGCTGTATTTATTGCACTTATACGTGTTTGTATAATACAATTTATCATAAAAGCTACGAATAAAGTAACAGTTACAAATACTCTTACTGTTTCATATGCGAATGGTTTAAGAATAGCTTTCCCTGTACAAATTCGAAGAAAATCGATCACTGCGTCAAATGTGGCTTGATCAAACGCATATTTTAAAATAAGAACGCAAACTAGTGAAGAAATAATCATGAAATTCCATGTTTTTAAAGAAAAAAAAAGAGTAAATTTTGTCCAATAATTGACGCGAAATTTAGCAGTTAAAATTCTGATACTTGCTATAGAGAACGGATATACTTGTTGCCTCCAAATTGCGTCAAGAAAAAACGGTAACATAGAGCAATGGACGTTATTAAACATTAAATCTTTCATCTGACCGTGAGGTTTGCCAATTTCATCCACGGAACCATAATTATCAGACACTTTTAAAGTCACGGTTGCATTCATGTATTCGAAAGCAGTACAAATAGGTTTTAAAGGAAATGTCAAATACCTTTCATAACCTTTTTTCGTATGATCATAACGATAGATATCGTGAGTTGGATGCAGAACTGCTTTTATGGGATAGCCATTTAAATTTTTTGTTTTATCAAAAAAATAGGAATTACAGTCTGCAATATATTACGTATTATGAGTTTACAATTATCAAGAAATAAACTTCAGAATAATATATATTTTTTTTATACTAGTTAAAAACCATCCGTTTGTAGTGATACTTACCGCAGAATAAGTGAGACTGGTCGAAATTTACCAAAAGTCGTTGAAATAATGTCCACTGACCATCTGATTCTATTTTGCTCCAAAATTTTGGAGCTAAACTTGTGAAAGGATTAAAAGTATATAGTTTCAACTGATTGAGATGATTACTGCATAAAAATATAACAAATAAAAGATTGAATGCCCATGAAGATTCCAAAACATTCTTCGCATTTTGACATCCGTTTCTTGCGTTTGTATTAATATATAGAAAAAGCGCTTCATGATTCCACCAAATAGAATCTCGGTTTTTTTGTAAAAGCTTTAAAAGAGATGTTTTCGATCCAGCCGCAATAACAATGCCAGTAGCAGGATAGTTTTTTGTTCCGACAATGGTCTCATTAGCAATTAATATTCCTCGAGGCCGCTTGTGTTCCTCACGAATCGAATATTCTTTTATTTCAAAAAGAGTTATGGGCGTATCTGATGTTAATATAGAGTACGGCACCAATGATTCATTGGGATATTTATTATTACTAAAGAAGATGACGTTTCTTTTATTGAAGCAACAATTCATTATTTTTTCCTACAAATATAACAATTTTAAGTATGTTAGAAATGTTAATGTTTACTTTATAAGTAAAAATACCGCAAGTCGAAATATTTTTTGCCTTTCTGCATTCATATTAACAAAATAATTTTCATAATTCATTTCGATGCATTGGACAACAATTTTCGAGATAAAAATAATAAGTAACGTATGCTTTAGTATTATTTTCATTTTATATTCCTTGTACTTAGAAATACGAACTTCTTCAAATGTACTGAAACAAAAGAAAGTATTTTTTTACACCGATTCATTAACTGTTTGTTAAAAATCAATAACCAATAACGTAAGCAATAAAATTTAATAATTAATAATCGATAACGGAAGCAATAAAATTTATGAAAAACTTCTCGCATTTTAAGTATCCCGTAAAAATACTTTAGTAATGCATAATCGTTTTTCTAAATATAAATATGCTAAAGCTAAACAAGTTTCCAACTATAAAGTTGATTTAAAAAACGCTCTGAATAAAAAAAAAATAAAATAAATTAATAAATTAATTAATTTTTCCTAATAATATAATAATTTTTAAATATTATCAGATTACTTAAAGTCTATTTTATAAGTAAAAATACCGCAAGTCGAAATATTTTTTGCCTTTCAGCATTCATATTAACAAAATAATTTTCATAATTCATTTCGATGCATTGACCAAAAATTTTCGAGATAAAAATAATAAGTAACGTATACTTTAGTATTATTTTCATTTTATATTCCTTGTATTTAGAAATACGAACTTCTTCAAATGTACTGAAACAAAAGAAAGTATTTTTTTACATTGATTCGTTAACTGTTTGTTAAAAATCAATTACCAATAACGTAAGCAATAAAATTTAATAATCAATAATCAATAACGGAAGCAATAAAATTTATGAAAAACTTCGCATTTTAAATATCCCGTAAAAATACTTTAGTAATGCATAATTGTTTTTTTAAATATAAATATGCTAAAGCTAAACAAGTTTCTAATTATCAAGTTGATTTAAAAAACGCTCTGAATAAAAAAAAAATAAAATAAATTAATAAATTAATTATTTTTTCCTCAAAATATAATAGTTTTTAAATATTTTCAGATTACTTAAAGTCTATTTAATAAGTAAAAATATCGCAAGTCGAAATATTTTTTGCTTTTCTGACTTTACAGTAACAAAATAACTTTCATAATTTATTTCAATGCATTGAATCAAGATTTTCAAGATACAAATAATAATTAACGCGTGCTTTAAATTTTTCATTTAACATTCATTGTATTTAGAAATTAACATAGGAATTATAGTTAGGAATTAATTTCTGTAAATGTACCGAATGGAAGATATTTTTTCACATTATTCGTTCTTTCCCCGTTCATAAGAAAGATCAATATACTCTTCAGAAATAGCATTTTTGAAAAATTTTTCACATTTTTAAAATAAACACATCAAAATAAATATTGTCAGAATATAAAATAATCATCATTAGACTCAAATTTTGCGTTAAAAACTATTTAAAAAGTCGCTAAGATATACAAAACGCCAAATGGTTTATTGATTGGTGAAATACGTGAAAACAATAATACTTGTGAAAGTGAGTAATTGCAGTAAATAAAATAGTACTAGCTGCTATTCCTCCCTCGCTGACGCTCGGTCGATTAATTAAATTCGTTCAGAAGATGATTTTATTTTTTTTATGAAAATTTTTAATTAAGTACATACATTAAGAAGCGCGGTAGCGCTCTGAAGACAAATATGTGCCTGAAGACGTTCCCATACCTTTTATACTTTGATATTTGTGTTCCAAAATTTGACATATTTATTAAAAAATTTTGGCTGATTTATACGAGCTCTATTACAGATGAATAAACAACTCTTTCATTACAATAAAAATCAAAAAGTTTCTGTCAAAAAGATTACCTTAAATTGTATAAAAAATGAATTACAATTTTTTTGGGGTAGATCCGCAAATTTTTCTTGTATTTCTAGTTCTACTTCCGTTATTTAGTTTCTAGTTTTATCTAATTGGTCAGCATCTACGCGGCTAGTCAATAGGAATGAAAAATTATTTATGGTAGTGTAAACTACACGTGTCAAGGCTCGTAGAATCGATTAGCGCCACCAATTTAAACTTCTTGTTTATTGTTTAAGCAAATTGCAAAAAAAATATTATTTTTGTATTCAACTTACTTCAGGGTCGTGTCTAACAGACAATAGTTACTTTAGCTCTGCATAA
This sequence comes from Ormyrus thymus, assembly GCA_035582935.1. Lineage (NCBI taxonomy): Eukaryota > Metazoa > Arthropoda > Insecta > Hymenoptera > Ormyridae > Ormyrus > Ormyrus thymus. The sequence continues at coordinate 5,124 of JAWWEM010027649.1, read as the reverse complement.
TAAAAGAAATTTTTTTTTTAATAATTTATTTTTTCTTTATACTATCCTTTTAATAAGATATAATATAAATTTTTGACGAAAAAACTACACAATATTAAAAAAATATTTTATAAAAAATGGTTTTTAAAAATGAACTATTATAGGTTTTACATAATGTTTCATTGCTCTGAAAAGTTTTTGTAATTAAGAATATATATAGCTATAAACTGTAAAAATTTCAAGTCATTTTGTTAATTAGTTTTTGAATAAAAAGTTGAAAACCGAAAAAAATGAGTTTTCTATGTTAAAAAGATATTAAAGTTTTATTTATTTTGTTTCAATTTTTTGAATAGCTGTATCTTAGTGAATAATCGATCTCTTTCAATGATCGACCACTTATTTTTTTCGTTTTTAACCGAATTTTCAAAATTAAAAAGAATTTTTGAAGTTCATCTACAAGTTTTTGTTTTATAACGATTTTAAATTATATATGATATCGCGATTATATATATAACATATTATTTTTATTATTTATTATCCCCCCTTCTCTTTAGCTAATTAAAGCAATTTTTTATATCATATTTAGAAATTCAAACAGAATGCTACAATGTTTAACGAAATTATTCTTTTAAATAAAGTGATCATGTATTAATTGCAAAGAAATATTCATTTTTAATAAATCACAATATTTTAATAAATAAATAATTAAATACCGGTGTCTTTAGTAAGTACGATATTATTATCACGGGATGTGTGCAGCATAGAAAGCTGTGGGAAAGCAATTCTCAACTACATATTACTATAGCTTGTTTGTGGCAAACTTCAGGATCCTAATCGGGCTGGAGAAGAATATAACGTGATTTGATTTGGAGCATTTTCGAATTACACTCTCGTTTATTAAAATCTAGAAGTAAATAGTAGTACGGGTGCCGCGTCGTCTGCTTCTCAAACTCGCCTCCGCGGCACTACCGTGCCACTGGATAATAAATTGCTGCTAGTGGCCTCTCCAAACTTTTCATTTATTCTACAATTACTATTTTGTATTACATTGATAGCTGTTATCAGAATCAAATTACAACCGGTATTCATAAAAATTGAAGCAGAAATGATTCGCGTTAAAAAAGTCAACGTTTCGCGTATATATTTTTCGCTGCTCATCCTCGTTTTAAATCAAGTTAGATCCTAGATGTAGATAGCAGGCAGTACAACGACAATAGGCATCTAGACAAGTGCGATTTACGAGACAGGTTACTACTGGACGCAGCGTGTTTGGGAAAGTATTGCCTGCGCTCGTCACGAATATTGAAGAAAGCAGCGGATAATTTAAATACGGCATTCGTCATCCCGAGCCGATAGTCGAGACTTGAATGCCAATAACTTTCATAAACGTGTACAAGGCAGGCTTAAAACAAACATCGAGATATAAACGTGGCGCTAATAAAAATTTTATTTTCAGACTTAAAAATAACTATTACTTTTTTATTACTATTTATTATTTCCGTGAATAATAATATTGTAATGCCTAACGGAATCAATTTTAGAATAAAGGCTCAAGCAAAACCTGTGAACATTTATTTATTTATTTAGAAAACCATATATCACAGTACAATCCTATGGAGGTAAACTCACGTATCTGTACGTAGGCTGGCTTACGATTCAAAAAAGTACTTGCAGCTAAGATTTACCAACTAATGTACTCATATTTTAAGTAAAATTTGCATGGAACTTTCAGTTTCCTCGGTGAACATGACACGTTGAACATAGCATACTTTCCACCTTCTAATCTTCGACTTAATCAACAAACACAATACCAAACCCCAAGCGTACACACTCGTCAACAACAAGCAAGAAACGCCGCAGCCGACGCAGGGACGAGAGCTGTATCCCCGGCGGTGCAGCCGCTCGAACGGCCGCGTCGTTCGGCCTGAATTCGACGGACGTTCGTTTCCTCGTTTTCACCGGCGGGGGCCCCGTGGGTGGTAGGGACGTGCGCCCGCGGCGTGCATTCCCGTATGTATAATAGGAGGCGCGCGACGCGCCCGGCGATGAATATCTATGGGGTATGCAAAGCGTTCCGTGTTCGCCATAACAAGCACCTCATTGACCCATTGCCGCGCGAGCGCGGCTATTATTGCTGCCCCGGCCAGCGGAGCGTGGAACCAGTTTATCGGCTGGCTGCCGCCGGAATCCCGCCGGCGTGAGCATCGAAGGCGCTTTCCTCCGAAGCGCTAAACAAATATCGACGCCTCCGCGCTTCTCTGCGTAAGGATTCGGGGAATTGGTCTGCCGCGAGGCTGCTTTTGCCTGTCGAGGGGTAATAAAAATCTTCTTTGAGCGGGCGGAAGTGCTAAGAATGTTAAAATAAATGACACGTCGACTCGTTCCTCGTTCTCATTCCGATCATTTTAACTTACTTATACGCTCTTATTTTTGAAGCTCGCGTCATTACAAAGTGTAATCCAAAGTAAACTTCAGTTGAATAAAAATGGAAGAGTCGCTCGGCACCGTCCGAAATAAAATTGTCCACTTTAATCAAAGTCCCTCCGAGCAGGCAGAACAAGTAGCTAATCTTCGCACTATAAACTTTCCTTAACCCATCCAATCGTCGCAGCGGCATAACGGTGCCGTATCCGCTATCTCGAAAAGCGCTCGCGGAAACGAAAGCTCCGTCCGAAAAAACCTCCAGAATTCGCACATTATCCCCTCGCTAAATTCAATACATCGGAGAGAGAGGGGGAGTCCAAGCGCAGGACCTCTTTCCACCTCCGACGATATCTGCAGCACGTGTAGGAGTCCTCTCCGGAGAGTGTGAGTCTCTCTCTCTCTCTCTCTCGCGCGCGCGCGAAGATCGGAAATCGCGTTTACGTAGGCAATAAGCTCCTCCAAAGGGCTGCTGCCTCGATAAGATCCCACTTGCTTCGGAGGAGAAAGAGAGAAAGAGAGAGAGAGAGAGCGAGAGAGCTGATACGTATGCAGGCGAAGCGAGCAGCGGGTGTAATTGGCCTTAGATCCTATCGGATCTCGATCCTCGCACCCGCGGAGAGCTCTGGCTGCCGCGCCCGAAGCGCGAGAAATTCAAAAAGCGCGTATTTCAGGGCGTAGCGCCGATGCCTTTGTCGAGATTCCCGTAATGAGCTGCCGCCGCCGCCGCCGCCGCTGCTGCCGGACAATTTTAAATAGCGCGCTTAGCGGCCTATTGTTCGCGAGCGTATGCAGGCTCTTTCTTTCTCTCTCTCTCTCTCTTTCTCTATCTATTCAAATTGAAGCGCTCAATGGACGCGTTCGGGGTAATGATGCGTATGAATGATACCGAGGAGAGAGGTGCATTTTCAGGTTAATGAGACGGGCACTCCGGGAAACGTTGACGGCTTTCTGAAAACTCTTTCGCGGCGCGCTTCTGATGGCAAGTCCTTTGTTGGAATTGTTTTTAGAGTGAAAATTATTTAATCCACTGGGTTAATTCCGGCGCGCGATGCGAAGAATAATTACCAAAATTTTTTGAAATGCCAAATATCCGTAAAAATGAACGCTCCATTAATTTTGAAAAGATGTATGACTAAATCTTTTATTTTTTACATGCTTGTTACATTATATCATTTTATTTAATATATTATAAATTCTAAACGCAGTTAGAAGCTAAGATAATTATTTATTTATTACATTGAACAATAGTTTATGATGCAAATTACATAAAATATTACCTGTCCATAGCTATGATGTTACATAAAAAATTCTTAAATGGTAGTATGAATATTAAAATGATAATAATGTGTATGTATAGTAACATCGAGCGCATATCGCATTTAAGATAATTTTTTTCATTAAAAATTTCACATTTCATCTTTATTTATTGAAATTGACTGATTTTCATTCAACCACAATATATGATACATTTCTATAATCAAATTTATATCTATCTTTGACAAAGAAGAAACAAAATTCGGATTTTTAACTATTTGTGCAGCGTGCACTAATACAAAACTGAAAATATTTTTCTTCAAATCATCTATTCGATAGATAAGTGCTAAATGTAAGTAGTGAGTAAAATTACCAAGGGAAAGGTTTTCCGAAAGATATTTCGCACACATTAATTTCAAATCGGAGAGTTGATACTTCTCTGCAGCATATAACAAACCTTCGATGTTTTCTTCAATTTTCTCGAACTCGACTTTTCCAGTATATATGTGACGAAGCATTTCTTTAAAGACATTATAGTTAATGTCCCAGATCTCAACCTCATTGCTTGTCACTTCCTTCGTGTTCTGATTAAACATAGCTGAAAATACGGCACTCCGGGTGGTTAGAATAGCTTTATGGGCTTGGATTTTGTTGTCGTCGAAAACAAATTTGACGTCGCTGAATTTTTCATCATCGATAAGATTTCCAACTTGATTCAAAAGATTCTGCTCCTCATGAAATCTGTCTTGAATGCAATTTTGGGGAACTTCTGCGAAGGAGAATTCAGCATCAAAACATATAGGTAATGAACGTGAAGACGTAAATGCCTTATAACGAAAATAAACGTCTGTATATATTATTTCGTTTTGCTTAAATTCGTGATGCCGACAGATCGAAACATAGTGTTCATCTGGCCAATTTATCATCTTAATATTTGCATAAATCACATTTTGGCTTAACCAACGTAAGCCGCATTTATATTTTACATATCCTTTGTCCGCTGAAATGATTAAAGAACTTAATTCAACCTTCCAAACACAATTAAGGTTTTCAAAACGCTCCGTGAATAAGCGTGATACAGGAATTTTTTTCTTATCAAAAAGCCAGTTCAAGTGAACCGTGGGATGTAACATTACAGAATATTCACTCATTATATCTGCACAATGCTAAATCTATTTCGACTCTCGAAAAAACTCACAGATGCAGCTAGCGCGAGCAATGCTTCGTCAAAACTGTCGCCAGCTTTTGTTTTTAACCACGTTTGTCAGTCTTCTTGCGGAGCGGGGTGAGGGAAGCGCCCTCTTTTCGCGCGCGGAGCTCTCGCCTCTGCGTTCTCCCGCGGCCTGTAAACTCGACGAAGCGCTTTCGTTTGTTTTCTCGCGAGCTAGGGTTAGGGGCAAAGTACATAAGCGCGGTGCTGTGCTGTGCTGTGCTGTGCTGTCCGATTTCATTCCATGATTTGAATGG